>CM038232.1:9559858-9683779 GCA_021442155.1 Cymbidium sinense
GCATAGAGAAGAAAAATCCAACGGTTGAATTTCAATGGGATAGCAATTCCCTTCACAAAATACTAAGCAATTTTCAACTTAAGCTAGGTTTTTGACTCATACTTTGTTGGAGGCTATGATCGGTGCTTCCAACAGAGGATGTAGCTTCGTCTAGTGGAGACAAAGCTTTGTTGAGAGTTTGAAGCTTCAATTTGAAGTAGATCTCCCAATTGACCAAGGCTCCCTTCAATGGCTTGTAGCTTTGGTCTAGGTCTCCCTTCCCATGGCTTGGATGCTTGGAAAACACCTTGGGTAAGCTCGACTTGGTGCCTTGATGGTGCTTGCAAGAGCAATTTAAGTTTGGTGGAGAATTGAGTGAAGTGGAATTTCCTCCCACCTCCCCTATTTTTGGCTTAATCAAAACTGAGAGAGGGAAATTGGGGAGAGCTTGGAAATGCTTACAGAACTTTGTGAATGCTTGCTTTTGATCCTTTGAGCTCAATTGAATGCAAGAGTGATGATTTGAGTGGAAATGAGGGGTAGTATATCTCCCCTTACTTGGATCGGATGTCCAAAGCTTGTTCTTCTATTTTTGATCAATCGCTCTGATGGAATGGGTTGTTTTGGTTGTTAGGAGTGCCATGTCCTTCGGTTTTAGCAGAGGAGTGGAGGTGTGGAGGCGCACATGTGTTAAATGAGTGTGGGAGGTGATCCAAGCAGAGAATTTTGATTGGAGGGGTAGGTTTGGCCTTGGGTTGGGTCATGGCTAACCCAAACCTAATGGGTCATGTTCCACCGCCTCCTTAGTGTCCATGTGGTCCACTAGGAGGATGCCAAGTAGCCATGAGAATGAATTGACCAAATTCTAAGTGAATTTGGCCATAGGTTACCCTTTGACCAAATGGTAAAATGGTCATTTGACTTTGATTTTGATTTAGGTAGATTTGAGATGTTTCAAAAATAGGTTGAGCCAAATTTCAAAGAATTTGGAGTTGATTTGATATGATTTGGCTCAAATTGACTCATTTAGGTCAAAATGGGTCAACTTAGGTCAAGTTGACCAATTGGTCAAATTGGGTCAAACCATGGGTTAGTCAAGCTCAAATGACCATTTAGAGTGGTTTGGTATCATTAGTTTAGTTCATTTGATTTGATATATTTGGTTCATTTGAGTTCACTTTGTCAAATGGGTCAAGTTGACCTATTTGAACCATTTGACCCAATTGGGTTAGGTCATGGATTTTTTTAGGCTTCGTTGGTCATTTGAAATGTATTGCAAGTTTTGGTTTCAATAAATTTTGGTTTGGTTACGTTTCAAATTGATTTGACCTTTTTGGTCAAGTTGGGTTCATGGTAAATGGGGCTAGGTTGGGTTTAGTTGACCAATTGAAGCTTTGGTCAAGTTCAACAAGTGATTTAAAATGAATTTGACCCATTGGTTGTAATCAATTTAGCTTAGATCAAGATTTGGCCTATTTTTTACTTTTTAGGTCAACTTGGGTCAAGTGGCCAATTGGGCTAGGTTTGGCTCAATTGATGACTTGGTCAAGTTCAATCATTATTTATGAATTAGTTTAGATCAATGGTTTCAATCAATTTGGTCTATAGTAGATTTTGGTTAGTTTAAGAGTTAAGCGTTGACTTGGTCAAAGGCTAAATTTGACTTGGTTTGTCCCAATTTGAGTGATTGATTATCCTGTGATGATTGTTGCTCACAATGTGAGGCTTAAATGGGCTTAGTTCAATCCAATTTGTGTAGGATTAGAATTTGGCTCAAAAAGGTACTTTAGGTCACTTTGGATCAAGTGAACATAAGTGGGTCAATTGGCTTGATAAAGGCTTGATTCAAGTTTGGTTGAACTCACATATAGGCTTATGATTGACATATAAATCCAATTACAAGTGATTTGGAGTCAAATGAGTTTTGATTCATTTGACAATTTTAAGTCCAAAGGATGAATATGGGTCGAGTTTTGAATTTAGTTTTGGTTTGATGATTGAAGTTTATGTTTATATTTGAGCTTTTGATTGAAGGATTGATTGTTTGAAGAGAAAATCCAAAGGTTTGGATTGATTTGAGTTTGATTTGGCTAAATTCAATTTGACTTGAAAGGGTAAATGTTAGATTTAGGTGAGATTTGGGCTTGAGTTTTGAATTTAGTTTTGATCATTTAAATTTATATTTCATATATATTTGTGAATATAAATGAGAATATAAATGTGTTATGAAAATCTTTTGAATTTGGAGTGATTTGAATTTGATTTGGATAAGTTCAACTTGGATTTGGATTTGAAAGAGTTTTTTGATTTTATTTTGGTTATTTGAATTTATATTTGTTAATATAAATGAGAATATAAATGGGTTATGAGAAAATCTTTTGAGTTTGAAGTTATTTAAATTTGATTTGAGCTAAGTTCATAAGATGAAATCAAAGGCAGAAAGATTTGATTTAAGAGCTATATCGACCTTTAACGGTGCAGCTTCACCTTCCAATATTATACCATCCCTACAAAACTCAAAGCTTTTTTGAATAGTTTAGAACAATCCTCTTATTTTTCAGCATGTCATAGAATTTTTCAGGCAATAAAGCAACAATGGATGAACTCATTGCTTGAAAGAAGCTATGGTCTGGAAACAATTCTATACTTCTCCATAGGTGTTGTTTTCTTGATGTAGATTTCAATAAACTTAGTTATAAGCCACCTCTATATTTTTAAAAAAAATGAATATGAGATATTAATTTATAATAATTGTAAGAGGAGGAAAAGCATTTAATAAAGGAGAGAGCAATGTTGCCAAGAGGCTTAGAATGATTCCTTCTCCTGTAATGGTAGCTCTAAAAACGACCGAGTAGAAATAACCTAATGAAACACCACATGCTGATAAATCAACTATGTTCCATCGCTTTCTTTGACAATCATCGTGCAAGGAACTTCCGACCTACAAGTCCAA
This sequence comes from Cymbidium sinense, assembly GCA_021442155.1. Taxonomy (NCBI): domain Eukaryota; kingdom Viridiplantae; phylum Streptophyta; class Magnoliopsida; order Asparagales; family Orchidaceae; genus Cymbidium; species Cymbidium sinense. The sequence goes on from CM038232.1 coordinate 9,562,791, forward strand.
ATTTAAGAAAAGTAAGAATAAAGTATATGCTTTTATGTGCATGTGGAGTACTACCAAAGTGCATAGTCGTATGCTTCATAATTGTTTAGTATAATGAACTATTGTATGGTCTTCATATACTCCAACACCAAATAAGCGACAATCCATATGCATGATGTATTCTAACAATTTTTATAATGATACTAACAATAATCATATCATTAATATCAACACATTCAACGGCGACATCGAGAGTTGATTTGAGAAAATTGATTACAATGATACGTTTTCCCTTGACAAACTCAACAGTGACTGTGCTTCTCATATTTGCTTAGTCTATTGAGTGGATCATCTTATCATTGAAGGCCTCGGGGCCTTTATTCTAAGGGAAGCTAAGGATATTAGGGAGGCCCCTGAACCTTCCTAAGCAAAGAACTGCAAAGTCCATTACATGCTCCTGTTATGGTGAACATATTGTCTATTAAGGGATTAAAATATTGTTAGAATGTGAAGATTAGAAAGGAAAATTTGATAAACTAGACAACAATGTAATGAGTATACAAACGCAAGAAGTAGAAAGGGTGCAAAAGCTAAATTCAAAACTTAGGCCCCATTGGAATCAATTTTTTGTTTTCTATTTTTTATTTTTATTTTAAAAAATAGAAAAAATAAATAAAAATATGTTTGTTTATCTATTTTATTATTTTTATTTTTCTATTTTTAAATAAATTTATATTTTATTTTCAAAAATACTAAAAATATGTAAAACCTATTTTTCTTTATTTTTAAAACACTCGGTCATACTTTTCAAATTTTTAAAGATTTGAATTTGATTTTTTTTATTTTTTTAAAATTATATTATGTAATATTATTAATTTTAATTAATTTAATCTAACATGAATTATCTTGAATATATAATAATAATAGATTAATTTTAATAAATTAATTTACTTTATCAATAATTATTATTTAAAATATATTTATATCTTTTCATAAATTTTATCTTTCACATAAAATATATAAATATGCGAGATATTTTACATTTCATGTGTATGCGAACTCTACAAATATGTGTCTTTCTTTTGTATTTTTAACGATTCAAATGTATCAATGTAGTTTATCATGCAATAAGATATTTTTAAGTTGTATCGGCGATGATCAAAATAATATTGCTTAAATCTCAAGATGTCACATTTGTAACTTGTCAGTTTTATTATGTGCAATTGAATGAATTATGCAAATTCTTGTTTGATAGACTTTTTACATTTTGAATTTTTCTAAGTGATTCTTTTTTATGAACGAGTATTATTGTTGTTTATATAACTCAAATCTAATTTGTAACATTACTTTCATCGATCATTTCATTTAATTTGATGATTTAAGCAATATAACATATATGTAGGTCAACATCCATTATCGTTATTTGTGTCCCCAAACATTTTTTTTTGCTTTATGTTAAAATAAGAAAATATCAAACATATTTTATTTTATTTTAAAATTTTAAAAAAATACAATGTGGTCTCAAGCCCTTTAGAGTAATAATTAATTTCATTATTTAATTTTTTCCATTATAATTTTTAAAATAATAACTAAATATTTTTAAATAAAAAAATCATAAAATACCAAACATATTTTTATTTTCACATAAAACAAAAATAAAATAAAACAAAATAGAAATGATCCCAAACTGTGGGACCGTTTGGGATCACTTTTGTTTTTTATTTTTATTTTTTTTATTTTTGTATTTTATTTTATTTTATTTTTTAAAATAAAACAAATTTAATTATACTTATTATTTTAAAAAATGTATATTATTTTTTATTGCTATTATTTTAAAATAAAAAATAAAAAGAATTAAAAAAAAAAAACAATAATATTTTCTTAAGAATATATTTTAAAAAAAATAACATATATATATATATATATATATAAAAAAGATGATTTTTAATTATATATATATATATATATATATATATATATATATATATATATATATATATAAGAGAGAGAGAGAGTTTTCTCATATTAATATGAATATAAATTAAAATAAATATTTAATTTAATATTTTTAACAATTTATTTAATATCATTTTAAAATTTTAATTTTATTTCCAAGAAATGAAAAGCTTTTTATTGTTTTTAAATGATTTTATTAAAATTCAATAATTATAATGTCAGTTTTTTTTTTTTAAATATTTTTGAGAGCATAAGTAATGTAATTTTATTATTTATTAACTATTTTTATTTTATTTTTTATTTTTATTTTTATCTTTAATTTTGCTTTCAGTTTTTTGTTTTATTTTCTTTTATTTTATGTGAAAATAAAAATACTTTTATGAATTTTGTTTTAAAAATAAAATAAATATGTTTAGTTATTATTTATTAAAAAATTTCAATGAATTAATTATTACTCTAAGGTACCACTTTTTTATTTTTTATTTTAAAATTTTAAAATAAAATAAAAATATGTTTGATGTTTTCTTATTTTAACATAAAGCAAAATAATATTTGAGCATACAAATGATGATGATGGATGTTTACTTATATATCTGTTCTATTGCTCGAATCAAATCAAATGCAATGGAATCTCTGATCGATGAAAGTGATGTGCACAAATTAGATTTAAATTATCATCAAAATAACCCAAATAGTACTCGTTCATAAAAAGAATCACTTATAAAAATTTGAAATATAAAAATCTATCAAACAAGAATTTCATAGTTCATTCAATTGCACATAATAAAATTGACAAGCTACAAATTCGATATTATGAAATTTGAGCAATATTATTTTGATCATCGTTGATGCTAGTTAAAAAAAGTTTGCTTGCAAGATTAACTACATCGATACATTTGAAATATTAAAAACAAAAAAATAATACTCATTTATAGAGTTGATGCATAAACATAAAATGTAAAAAATCTACGTGCATATTTAAATTCTATGAAATGGATAAAATTTATGTAAAGATATAAATATATTTTAAATAATAATTATTGATGAAAAGGTTTAATTACTATTATTATATAATCAAGTTAAATTTTATTAGAATCAATCAAAATTAATATATAAATTCAAATTAATCTATTATTTTCCTACACTCAAGATAAATCCTATTAGCTTAAATTAACTAAAAAGAATAATATTATAAAATATAATTTTAAAAAAAAAAAATTTAAATTCAAATCTTTAAATATCTGAATAGTATGATATGGTTTTAAAAATAAAGAAAACAAATTTTACATATATTTTAGTATTTTTGAAAATAAAAAATAAATTTGTTTAAAAATAGAAAAACAAAAATAATAAAATAGATAAACAAATTTATTATATATATATATATATATATATATATATATATATATATATATATATATTTATATTTCTTAAAAATAAAAACAGAAAATAGAAAACAAAAATTGATCCCAAACAAGGCCTTCGTGTTTTCGAGCTATAATTAATAGCTAAAAAATAAAGCCTTTCAATCACTTAAATCAAATTTATATTCATAATTTACGTGATTAAATAAATACTATTTTCGAGTTAAAATTACCTCGTAGCCACATCTTCCTTCTCCACGGCCGCCGGGCGCCTGCTTCCACCCACAATTCCCAGCATCTGCTCCCCCAACATAGTCCAAACTCACCACCTTCTTCGAACCTCACATGCCTTATAAGATCAAACCGTGAGCATAAGCCTCCAAGTACTCCATCACCGCTTGTGGTTCGGTGACCGATTACCATGGGAAGTCGATGAACCGGTAACCTTCGATCGGAGTCTGAATCGGTCGAACGAAGGCCGCCGCCATAATAGACTGACCTCAAGACCACCACGGAAGCATTTTTCGAAAGGGTACTTGCATGTGACGAGGCCGCTGATTCCCGCACCCACGATGGCGCACCTGCTTCAACTCCATTAGTTCGGTCTTTGTTGGTTGTTCTACTCAGTGACCTTTATAAGCAACTCTCCCAATATTTTTTTAATTATTATTATTATTTTGAAATCTTCCAAAATTCTATTTTTTACTTTTTAAATGAGTCAAATATTCATATATTTATATAAATATTTGAGTCGAAAAAAAAAATCAATAGCATAAAAAAATTTTATGCCAAATTTAATACCCATACGAGATAGTTGAAAATGGAATAAAAAACTCTATAATTTTTATATGAAAAAATCTTAGAAAGATGGGGGAAAACTACAGATTAGTCCAGTAAAAATACTCCACTATATATCTGCTCTGAAGCATAAAGTTTAAATTTTTTTTTGATAACGGAATTACAAAATTGTATGTGAGAAATCCTGATAATGGGAATTTCAGAATCATGTTATAATAGCTATGCAGCGGTAGTTGGACTATGATGGTTGTTGGTGGTAGTCGGTGACGATAATTGACGCGTCGACGACATAACGTGGTGTGATGACGAACTTCAATATCTAGTTCTCTCAGGTCGCTCTCCTCCCCCCCTCCATCATGACAAGAATGGGGTCATATTTATAGTATTGAGGAATATGAAGAGTTTTTTTAATGAGGAATATGAAGAGTTTTTTTTAGTGAGGAATATGAAGAGATTTTTATTTAAAAAATGAAGAGTTTTTTTTTAATGAGAAATATGAAGAGTTTTTTTATATTTAAAATATGAATAATTTTTTTTCTCTCTTTTTTTTTAAGAAGTTGAAATTTTTTTGTTTATATATTTTAGAATATGAAGAGTGTTTTTTTCCCTATTTTTAAAAGAAAATGAAGAGTCAATTTTCAAATATAAATACCCTTAAGGGATGGGGAAAATGATGGCTCCACCTATATGACTATGGGTGCATGATCACAGGCTCCAGCCTCTCCTTGGTCACGGGTTTGAAACTTGGTTAGGCACGTATCCCAAATTCAAGTTCCATGTGCTTTCGTTCTTCCAACTTTCTTTAAATCCGGAATCCTCCACTAACCTTTATGATGCATGACCCCTCGCAGTTTCTCCCAAGTCACGAAAATTGAAACCCATCTAGTTAGATCGCATCTCAGACTCTAGTGTGATTAGATCCTTCATTTTCTCTCTTTTTAAGTAAAAGTTAAACTGTCTCAAATATGCATAAACAACTATCATAATTTAGTTTTATCTTTTATGCTTATTAAGTCCTTTGCCCCAAGTATAAAAGGTATATTTTTCTATAAAATTTTTGTCCTCAATGACGATAGTAATCATATATCATTTTTTAGGCTTTAACTTCGAAAGGATTTTTATATATATATTGAGATTTTTTGGTATGCATGTATTTTTTTAGGATTTTGCTTTTTATGAGTTTTAGTATACCTACACCTTCTAAGACTTTTTCCTTCTGAGATTTTTAATGTGCCTATACCTTCTGAGATTTTTAATATACCTGTACCTTCTAAGGCTTTTGTCTTCTGAGATTTTTAATGTACATGTACCTTATGAGGCTTTTGTCTTTTGAGATTTTTGATGAGTGGAGACCCTATCAATCACTTGCTCTCTTGAAGTTTTTCTAGTGAGGACCTTATCCACTACCGCTTCCCCTGGATTCCTCGATGCCTTCTAGGGGTTTGGAGACTTTGTCTACCACTTACCTTTATAAGGTCTTTCCGGTGAGTATCTTGTCCACTACTTGCCATATAGGCTTTCTTGTGGATATGCCTTTTATTGGAGGAATCCATGAAGAATTTTGACCTATCCAGTTGTTTGTCGAGTATTTTTGGTGACATTTAACTTGTGTGGAAGAGGTCAATAGTTTTAACTCTCATCCAGTTACTTTATCAAAATGTTACTTGATGATGTTAACTGTGGAAGAGGTTGAATATTTTTATTCTTCTAAGATTATTTGTCAAAGTATTACTCGATAACATTACCTGTGGAAAGAAATCAAATCAAAACATCTATTTGAAGTTATAGCCAAAGTTGCTCCTTGATCTTTTTTTTTTTTCATGAGTGTAATTGAAGAATCGCAATTTACAAAGCTATTTTTTTCAATATTGAAATTACTCCACATCATTGATTTGCTTCAACTAATAATCAATTAGATATCGAGAATATTGATTTGGGTGGTCATTTGATTAAGGGTTGTCCCTAGTTTCCAATTTTGAAGAATTGAGTTTGATGGATCTTTATTCTTTTTATGTGTTCATCTAAAGTAAGATTTCTTCCATCATATAGATGGTGATATTCTTATAATGAAGTCAAATTATCAATAATTATGAAGAAGTAAACAAAATATTTCTTACGTTGGCATCAAACTTTATGCGTTAAAACTAGCATGAATAAGACCGCACCTTATCTTTGTATGAAAATCTAGTACGCAGATAGTTGAAAATAAAATAAAAAATTTTATAATTTTATGAAAAGACCCTAGAAATAGGAAAAATTACGGGCCTAAGTAAAATGCTTCACTATATGTCTGCTTTAGAGTGCAAAGATTAAATTTTCTTTATAACAGGATAACAAGATTATATGTAAGAAATCGACAAATTCAGAATAAGGTTACAACAGCAGAGTATTTGTAGGTGTCCCCTAGTTTATTTAATACTTTTTTTGTTTGATGGATCTCTTTCTATATTGTGCCTTTTAAATAATTTCCTATCCTCTTCCTCAAAAGGACATGTCAAATGTGTTCTGGCTATTACTTTACTATGTTATATCTGGTGGGAAAGAAATAATGCTAAACATAGTGATATTCCTATGAACTTTCACCATGTTATTGCTAGAACCAAGTGTAAAATTGCCTCCCTTTATAAAGAACCTTCTTTCTCCTTCTAGCTTCAAAGGTGTCAAGCATCTGGCCCCTTATTTTGGCATTTCCCTCTCGTCTTCTGAGGTTGATTTTATTTGTAAGACTATTTATTGGAGAAAACCCATCTATCATATCATTAAGGCTAATATTGATGGATCTATTGCTTATGGGCTCTATGGTTGTGGGGGTATTTTAAGAGATTTTAAAGGCAAGATGATTGTTGCTTTTGCTATTCCTTTAAGACCCTGTCTTGTTCTTTTTGCTGAACTTTATGGCTTGCATTATGGCATATCGTTATGCATTTAGAAAAGATTTAAAAAAATATGGTCTGAAATTGATGCTCTCCTCCTTTTGAATTTATTAAATTTGAGCATGATGCAAAGTTTACTATATTCTTAACGACACGAGGAGGCTTCTTGCTTCTCTTGATTATCATATTTCACATATTTATCGAGAAGGGAACTCGTGTGCTGATTTTCTTGCTAATTGGGTTGCAAAATCCTCTATGCTGAATATATTCTCTTATGATAATATCCCTCCCTTATTCCGGGGACTTATAAATTTAGATAAAAGTGGTTTGCCTTATGTTAGGAACATGTAAGCTTTTAATTTTGCCTTTTTTCTCAACCTTTTGGCTCGGTGAGGTCTTTCCTCCCCTTTTAGGAGCGTAAGGAACTTATTTTTGTACAGAAAATCAACGTCTCTTAAGTGCTATAACCTAATTATTGGATTGAAGTGTTTCAAGATGGGATATGATGATATAGTGTATCATTTTCTGTTTATTTTCTATTTTCTGTTTATTGTGCGCTTATTAAATATTTCTCGTTAGGCTTTTTTCAAGGTCGCTTTTGCCTATATACCTAATGTCTATCATACTATTTATTTGAATGGTTTGCACACTTATTTGGCAAGATGTTCTTCTTTCATTATCTGGAAATGCTTCTCCCGTTTCTTTTTTCGGATGTGAGTTGCTTGAGGTTTTGACATTCCAATTTTTTACTAAGCCTGTATGGTGCTCAGCTTTTCGACCTTGGAGTTGTGTGCCTTCCTTTGGGTTTGGTGTATTGGTCGCCTGTGCTAGTATCACATTATTTCCTTTCCTCCTGTGGGTGTTAGTTGAGTTTTTTGGGCTTTGCGGTCATTATAGTATCAAGCTTTCTGGACTTATTATATGGAATATCCCTTACTCTATTATGATCTTTTCTTTTGGATCTATTTATATCCGGTGGTATTTAATTGTAATATGAAATGGGGGAGAGATTAGTGTGGATTATTTATTGGAGAGCTGTTGGCAATATATGAAAGGGACCTGCTGGAATTTCCGGAGTTCGGTCTGTTCGACCTGGGAGTTGTGTATGCTTCTCTTTTGGTTTGGTGTATTGCAGCTACGTGCTAGTTGGATTAACAATTTAATTGTATTATCGTGGTATTTATTTAAGTCTCATTGGAACTGGATGCTTCTTCCTATCTTGTTAAGCTTGTTACAATTTAATTGTATTATGGATCTTGGGTGGATTGGTGTGGATTGTTTATTTGATAGCTGTTGGCACTATATGGGCTCTAATGTTGATAAAGGAATGTGAAATTCGTTTCATTCATTGAAACTTTGTGGATCTCTTTTCATTGGTTATACTATTCTGTTGAGCTACATGATTTCTCTATGGATAGACTGTTTCAAGTTTGTTTTCTTTGATGGGTGGCGGATTACTTCCCTTCCTTGGTTGGTAGTAGCATGTGTGCTTTGTCCCTCCTTTACTGCCGGATGCACATGTATGTGGCTGCCCCAAGCTAGTGTGGAGTGTTTGGAGCCCCCTCTAAAATTTTACTATTTCTTTCCAGCTTTATGCTTATCCCTTAGATTTAACTCTTATTTTATTGGTGCTAACTGTTCTTCTAGTTGTTTGCAGGGTCCTTTTCTTTTTCTGCAGGTATCAAGCAAGCATTTTCTTTGGGACGTAAACTCTTTTTCAACTCATCATCTACTGTTGTTGGTGAGCATGGCGTTTGCTATGGGCCTTTTACTCTCCATATTTTTTTTGGTATTTTCTTTGGTTTTGATGTGTGGGTTGTACTTAGACATTTACTCTTTAGATGATTGTAGTGTATTCTCATGGATCTTGTAACCTCTTGGTATTTTTTTTTTATATTTTGTTTTTTTTATATCTATATATATATTTCTATATATATATATATATATATATATATATATATATATATATATATATATATATATATATATATATATATATATATATATATATATATAATTTAAATTATGTTTATGACATACATATATTATTGAGTCAGAGATGTCTAGACTCATACACATAGAGCTCTTCTGACTACATAATAATTTCTTATGATGATGACCCTTGTTGTAAAAAGTTATGCATAATTTTAATTTATTTATAACAATATGATATGAGAGCATCTATGAATTTAAATTAGTGCAAAAGAATATAGAATAAAATGAAAATAATATACTTAAAATAAATTTAATTATTGTTGAAAATTCTATGAATATAAGTTTATCATTTATTTACATGAATAAATGAATATAAAATAAAATATGATTATCATCATGATTGAGGCAATGGTGACAGGCAACCCTCAACGTCACTTTATATCCAACTATGTACTTGAAATATATCAAAATATGATATTTATCTAAATATGAATTAGAAAGTGTACTTTAAATACACTATCTCAAAATACAATACATTTTGAAACAACTCATCGAACTGTAAGGTAGCATTTTTTATGTTATTTAAAACTTTAGAAGATATGTTACATTTAAGTAAATAAAAGGATTTATGTGTTAATATAAAGCAATAATAATTTTCTTCTCTCTCTCTCTTTCTCTCTCTCTCTCTCTCTCTCTCTCTCTCTCTCTCTCTATATATATATATAGATTTTATGTTTTTGAACATATTTAATTGGGCTCAAACGTTAAATAAGTCAAATAAAATAAAATACTATAGTTTTTTGATCAAATTCAGCTTTTTGTACTCTTTATCTCAGTTTGTTAATTAGTGTGCTTTATTATTGATATCTTTTAATATTAATATTAATAAAATAAAAAAATTTTAATCTGACAGAAAATTGGAAGAAGGAAGATTATAACAATTATACATCATAAAAATATTGTTTATTTTATATTCTTGTTATAATAAATATATTTTTTTAAATTAGAGGCTTTCCACCTATAATAGTAATAATAATATAATAATATATGAAAGTTTCTTTTCTATGAATTTTAATGTTAGATAGGTTCCTTCTATGGCTTTTCTTTAGTTACATAATATGTTATATTTGTATTATACACGGAATATATTGTTTATATTAAGATAAATTCAAGAATTTGATTGATGGATGTCTTCGAGTGCTTTAGCAATTTCCTTTTTTTTTTATGATGCACATAAATATTATACAATTCTTTGGAATATATATATATATATATATATATATATATATATGTGTTTAAACTTTTAAAAATAATTAGTGAATGATATTTTTGATGTGATATAAATATTTAGATATTATATATATAAATATAAAAGAATTATATGGTATGTATGTAGATCTTCTTTTCTTAAAAGATAGAAATTAACATTCAATAGTTAATTCATCAATATCAAGATAAAAAAAATAGTAGGAAATTTGCATACATACATAATTTTTATACTATTTATGTAACTATCATTCTTTTGATCATTGATCGAAAATAAGAATTAGATTTAAATATTTTTCACTAACTATAGCTTTATATGTAGGGAATGTATACCATAAAAACAAAATATTAGATATCACAAATGGCTATCATTGGCTACACGGAGAGATTTCAAGGTTTTATAAAATAAAAATAAATAATAAAAAAACTCTTATGGTTGTTTATTTTTTAATCATTTTTAATAATGCTTCCAATCCATGCCATGGATTAGTTGATGAATGTATTATTCTATTGATTTTAAATAAATAATATTTTAATGCTCACTTCTTTTAATCCTCCAGTTGAATCATAGCTACCTAATTAGGTTTATCTGATGGAGCTCTTATATAGTGTTAATTTCATTCATTATACCATTAGAAAGATCATTATGTGTTAATTTTATTTTATCTTCTTGTGCCCTTGAAATGATTTTAATAATTTTCATAGATATTTGTATTTTTAATTGATGAATTTAGTTATGCATATTAAAGAGGTCTAGCTAAATCCAAAGAGTTCATGCATATGTTCATTGTTGGTTTATGTTTAAATTAACTTTAATCAAATATTTATTAAGTTCTTGTGTAAAGTTTGGCTTATCTTATATGTGTGTTATTTTTAATTAAAAATATATTTAAACATTTTGAAAACCAAATTATTCATAAAGGCCTAATATTAAAATATATGCCTTCATTTTAAAAAAAATAATTATGTCAAGAATATCCAATCATAATTTGTATTAGGATAAGGATCCCTTGGATCTATATTAAGATTATTGCTCCATCTAAATAATTTCACTAATTTTAGTGTAGATCCAAGAATAATAAATCTCATTCATTAAGGAATTTGGTCACCTTACACTATTTTTTTTTTCTTAATGTTATATGTTGTTGTGCCTTATTAGAGTTTTTGACATTATTTTGTTCTTAATGCTTCATTTCTATTGTAAAAGTTGATCATTAGCTAAAAAAAAAAGATAATTTGTCTTTATAAATTGTTTAAGACGGTTTTAATATATTCTCAAGTAGATTAGAAATATATGTGAATTTAAGTAAATAACGCTTCTTCTTTTCTTATGATTATCCTTTTCTCAATTCTCACTATTTCACTCCCACATTCTTTATTATGTACTAGTGGCATCACTTTTCACATGTGTATTTTATTTATTTATTTTTTTCTCATTATAAAGAGTTTTTATTAAAAGATTTTTATTACAACATTAACAAAATTTGTTATTATTATTTTGAAAGAAATTATGTTTACATCTAATAAATAAATTAGTCCTTCTAGACTACAATGAAACTAAATTGAGATAATTTAATTTGAAATAAAATGAGAGAGAATTGGCTTTGTAGAGTGCAACAAATGCAGTGCATACATTTGCACAAATATGTGTGTGTACATATATATCACCTCCATTCAAAACAATAGATCTCCAACATATTATATTATTTCCATCACCATTAAAATTGATTATTACAATTACTCATCATTTTACACTTAACAAACAACCATTATTATTCTTGATTCCTTGCAACAAACATAAAGAGATCTATCACTCTTCTTTAGACTTGAGCATAATCATTAGGTCCATAAGGCATGACAAGAACCATTTTTCTTCTTTTAGGATTATAGCCCATATCCTTATAAGAGTTGATCATTATACCATATGTGTATGATTCCTATGCTTGATCTTCTATAACACTCATGATTGTATTCTTTCATGTATTTATCCCATTTCTTCAAATTTGCCTCCATCAATTTTATGCTTGGAAGCAAAACCCACCATTAAGAAAATGTGTTAGCCACATTGCCTAATCACAAGTATATAGGTCTGATAAACTCTCTGAATATCCAATTATCATCATTTGTGAAATTCTAGGATTTATGGATTCTCTATCAAAAAATAAAATCAACAAAGATAAACTTTCAAATCTAATAATTAAAAGTGTGCTGTCATGAATTTGTTTTATAAAATTTTTTAATAAGAAATTACTTCTTGTTATGTTTCTTCTATGTTATAGGTAGTCATTATGGATGCTAGTAAAAAATGCTCATCATTCATCTACAATAGTATTTAGATCGATAACTAGCATAAGTTAAACTAATTTTTATAAGCTCTTATATTTAATCGGTCAAATAGGAACAAAATTTAGTTCTACCACATTCAACTCAAGGATAGCTTAATTTTGTTTATATATACATTAAAAGATACATATAAATGACATGTGTATGGATGTAGGTATATATGTATCTATTACATATATACAAGCTTGTTAAATATACAAAAAAATTTGACTCATATGTTTAACAGACCTAAACTTACATTGCACTAAACCCTCAATATCACCCTATTAGTATATTTAGTGAAACTATGCATGAATTAATACACTAATATATGATGTAGGTATAAAATATTAAATTAATCAAAGCAAATGTATCTATAAATCTTGAAGAGCCTCATGTTCAACAACCTCATCAATTTTGATGATAACATAAATGATACATGTTTCTAATTTTGAATATATTTTTTTATGTGTTAGATATATTAATTGCTAATTACATATCCAATACATCTCTCACAATATGTTTGAGAAAATAGAAAATAGAAGAATGAAAGATAGATCAAAATGGAGGTTATATGATAACTAACATATGTATGATTACATATAAATTATATCATAATATTTAAATATCATATTTCAAAATTAACAAAAAATATATGAAATTTTGTATTTTAGCCAAACTCATTTTATAATGGAATTTACATCCGATTTCTCCAATGGATTCCTCAGATTTTTTTTCCTTTAATTTGATAGGTTAGATGACCCATGTTTGATTAAAATTGAATTTATTATGACTTTTCAAACATTAGCTAATTTTATTAATGAATGCATGCTACATGCTTTGAATATATTAAGAGACATATTTGATTATTTTTGACTTGCCCATATAAATAGCCAAATTTTGGGTGCTTTAATTTAATATTTATTTAATATAAATTATAATTTTATTGAATATTAATTTATTATTTAATAAAATGATGTTAGAATAATATATATTTTTTTAAATAATTCAAAATGACCTTCTTGCTTATAAATAGCCCTTATTCTCTTCATGAAAATATTCCTCATTCAAATTCAAAATCCCTCCAAAGAAATCTAAGATAAAGTTTTCTAGATTTTCCTTCCAAGTGTTCTCAAAATATTGCAAGATCAAATCCTTGGTTTGAGCTTTCAACATATTCAACTAAATAACCTTTCTCAAATTACTTGAGTTTATTTTCTTGATATTAATTAGTTGTTCATACTATTTTCACCATATATTTATTCTTTCTAATTTATACTTTTTGGTGGATTAGTCTTTGGACATCAAAGTCTAAGTTTTTCACATCAAAAGTTTCTTCAGTCATTTTTTTTGTAAAAACTCTTGTTATAGTTTGTAAGATTTATTTCAACTTATTGAAAATTTTATCTTCCTATAATTTTATTTTGGTTTTTTGAAATATTTCTTCATTAGTATTATTTGAAAGATCATTTATTCTTAGATCTATTTTAGAAGTATATTTTAAGCATTTTAAATTAATTTATTGTGCTGAAATTATTTTCATATTTGTTAGATCTCTTTTTAATTAAAAGCTTACTTGCCTACTTAGATCTATCATATACTCATTTTATTTAAGTATTTTGTGATCATTTGCATTAATTAAAAGCACCTTTTGGTCAAAATATAATAAATTATTCCTTGCTGAAATTTATTTTATTGTGCAAAAGAATATTGTGAATATATTTTGAAATCATTTTTATATTGGTCTACAATTATAATAACATAAACATCTTAGTAAGATTACTTTAAGACATTTATTTTATTATTTCTTATCAATATTAAGTGAGCATTTTATCTTGCCAAATTAAGTTGTAAAGTGATCATTTATAAGTTGTGAGATCATTTTTTGAATTGATATTGGTATATTTGAGAGATTTATTTTATCAAAATTTATTATTTTATATTTTTCTTTTCCTGCTGTAAAATTTATATTTGGGTTGTACTCCCTTCAGTAGAGAGTACATATTATTGTAGGGGTTGTACCCATTATAGGAGAGTGCTATTTCTAAGCTATTTTGCATTTAGTGGATTCCTAGCGAGGTGGCTGGTTGTGGGACGAGCCAATTTTGGGGTTTGGCCTAACCTCTCAAAAAATTGTGTAACTATTGTCTCTCTTACTTTATTGTTCTTTATTTCTACCGCATTAAGAATTATATCTTGTCATTATAAAATCAAAAATTAATTTTCTACTAAAACTAAAATTAAATATTTCCTTTAAACTTTTAATATCGCAATACTCACAGGTGAGCTCTCTTTATTGGCTTAACTTCCAAGAGTAGATCTTTCACTATGGCACAAGGTTTTCCAAAGGGTTCACTACCGAGGGACAATCCACTCATAGACCTCCACTTTTAGATAATGTACTATTTGATTATTGGAAAAAATAGATTTAGAATATTTTAAGAGGTCAAGATGCACAGCATGTGGTATATGTTGACACATCAATATCATACACCCACAATAGAAGTAAATGGCATTAAAGTAGAAAAATCTTTTGAGGAATGGACTAGTAAAAGAGAACTTAATGAATTAAATGGGCATGTAATACTTTACATTGTGCTTTACTACTGACATTACATGAAAATTTCTCTACACAAAAAAGAAATATTGGATACTTATATAACTTATGAAGAACTAGTGAAGTTAAAGATGCTCACATAAATAGACTTGTTCATCAATATGAGTTATTTCATATGTTTCCTTCTAAATCTATGACTGTTCATGAAAAAATTAATACATTGCATTCTCTTGGAAAACATATAGGAATCAAGACTTAGTCTATAAGATTCTTAGATGTCTTCCAAAAGAATGGGAAGCTAAAGTAATAGCTATTAGTGAAGCTAAGAATTTATCTACTTATCCACTTGATCCTTTTGGGTTCTTTGATAACACATGAATAGGTTATTGCTCAAAGGAAAGATGGATAACTCAAAGAAAAGGAGAAGGAGAAAGGAAAAGCCATTGCACAAGTTGATGATAGTGATGGATGAGCACCTTAAGCTTGGATGGTGATAGAGGGTGGTCATGCTATCCAAAAGGCTTGGAAAATTGCTAAGGAAGAAGAATCAAAGGTATAAAAAAAAATCTAAAAACTATAAATTTCAAACTAAGAAATTTTCTATAGGTGAATGGATCATTTGTTACCATTGTAAAAAGTCTGGACACATAAGAGGTGATTGTCCAGAACTTGTTGAATCAAAGAAGAAAGTGATTGATGTGGAAAGAAGAAAAAATATGAAGTAGAAAAGTACCATAAGAAGAAGAAGAAGGCTTTATGGGAATAATTCGATTCAAATGAATTGCTCATCCGATGAAGAGGTCAACATATGTCTTATGACAAATGGAGAATCTGACTTAGATTCTGAAGAGGTATGTAATGATATATCTTATGATGAATTAGATGATGCTTTTAATGATTTAGTTATTAAATATAAAAAAATTAAAAAGAAAATACAAAACCTTAGAAAAAGAACATAAAAATTTAGATATGCGCTTTGAATTTAAAATGAATGTGATAATTTAAAAAATAAAAATAATTCTTTATTGAATTGTTCCTTACTTGTATGTAAACTTGAAAGAGAGAATATCATGTTAAAATTAAGATTAGAATTATGTTTGAAATCACAAGTTCATTATAATGCTTCATTAAGTAAAACATTTAATAAAAATTATTTGCATCATACACATACCACTCATATACCTTATAATTATCGTGTAAAGCCATATGCAAACATTAATGTTTGGTGCAACTATTGTGATAGAAAAGGTCATATTTCATTTGATTGTTATGCACATAAATTACAAAACACTAAGCAATCATCTTATGTATGGGTACCAAAGGTACAAGCACTATACAAAACCACATGCTAGATATATTGCTTCAAATTTAGAATGTGGACCCAAACATGTTAAAGTTAACATGTGATTTTCTTTTGTAGGAATTCCTTCAAAGCAAAATCAAAGAAGGCATGTGGTACTTGGACAGGATGGATCATAACATATGATAGAGAGAGATAAATTCATAACTTTAGAATCAAGTGATGGAGGATTTGTTACATATGGAGATAATGCAAAGGGAAAGATCATTGGCATTGGTTATATTTTTAAGAATTCTATCACTTTAGATAAAATTTTTTTAGAAGGATTAAAAAAATATAATTTAATTTCTATTAGTCAATTATGTGATAAAGGTTTGAATGTAGTATTCCATGCATCATATTGTATTATAAAAAATAATGAAAATATTAATAGGACAAAGACATAAAATTATTTATGTCATTGATTTAGATAGCTTTCATGATGTGAATTTGAATTTACTTTATTTAAAAGCACTCATGATGATATATGGTTATGGCATAGGAGATTATGTCATATGTATGTACACACTCAATAAAATTGCTAAACTTGATTTAGTAGTTAGCTTGCCTAAATTAAATTTTCATTTAAACTATGTTTGTGATGCATATATTCATGGTAAGCATTCTAGAAGCTCATTTAAAGTAAAATATTATTTCTACTTCTAGACCTTTAGAATTATTGCACATGGATTTATTTGGTCAAATTATCACCACTAGCTTACGGTAAAAATTATGATTTTGTGATTGTTGATGATTTATCTAGATATACGGGTTTTATTTGTAGCTAATAAAGATGATGTTTTGGTGAGTTTAGAAAGTTTTCTAAATTTATTCAAAGAGAATAAGGCCTTTGATTAATAGGGTTCAAACCGATCATGGTGGCTAATTTGAAAATAAATTATTTGAGGATTATTGTTATGAACATGGGATTAGACTTTTTGCACATAGAACTCCCCAACAAAATGGAATAGTAGAAAAAAATAGAATATTAATTAATAGATCTATGCTTGATGAGTATAAAGGCAAGACATTTTGGGCGAAAATAGTGCATGTTTTGTGATGACTAGGATCTATTTTAGACCAATTTTGAAGAAGACGCTATGAATTATTTTTTGGAAAGAAGCCTAAGATCGAACACTTTCATTTTTTGGATGTAAATGCTTTATTTTGAATAATGGAAAAGAGCATTTAGGTAAGTTTGATTGCAAATTAGATGATGATATTTCCTTGATACTCTCTTTCTAGTAGAGCTTATAGAGTTTTCAATAAAAGAAAAATGATTGTAGAAGAATCAATACATGTTATTTTTGATAAAAATTTAATTGATCCCATTAGAAATGAAGTGATTGATTATTTTAAGAAAATATCTTTAGAAGATAATGTGGATGATTCATTGCCTAAAGAATGGAAATATAATAAAAATTATCCAAAGGAACTAATTATAGGAGATCCTTCAAAAGGAGTTATGACTAGAAGACATAATAGAGATGTTGTACATCATTCAGTATTTTTATCTGAGGTTGAACCTATAAATTTAGAAGAAGCATGAAAAGATAATTTTTGGATTATTGCTATGGAAGACAAGTTGAATCAATTTGTAAGAAATGATGTTTGGGAATTAGTCCCAAGACCCCAAGATCAAAATATCATTGGAACAAAATGGGTCCTTAGGAATAAGCTAGATGATTAAGGTTGAATTGTTAGAAATAAAGCTAGGTTAGTTGCACAAGGGTACACAAGTTGATGGTATATATTTTGAAGAATCTTTTGCACCAGAAGGACTAGAAGCTATTAGGTTAATTGCTTATCCTTATTTTAGGGATTTTAAACTTTTTAAATGGATGCCAAGAGTGTATATTCGAATGGATTTATTGACCAAGATGTATTTGTAGAGCAACCACCTAGATTTGAGAGCCTTGATTGTCCAAATTAAAGAAAGGCTTATATGGTTTAAAACAGGCTCCTCATGCTTGGTATGAAGGTTAAGTAACTTTTTAATAGATCATGGATTTAGAAAGGGTAGTGGATACCTTATTCCTTAAGATATATGATGATGATTTTAATTGGTACAAGTGTATGTAGATGATATATTATTTGGAAGTATAAATGAATCTTTGTGCCATGAGTTCTCATCTTTGATGTCTAAAGAGTTTTAAATGAGTATGATGGGAGAACTTTTTTTCTTAGTTTTCAAGTGAAGCAACAAGAAAATGGCACATTCATCTGTCAAACTAAGTACACAAATGAATTGCTTGAGAGGTTTGACATGAAAAAAATTAAATCTAGTAAAACTCTTATGAGCCCATCTACAAAATTGGATTTAGATGAATTAGGAAAATCTATTGATCAAAACTTTATAGGGTATGGTAGGTTCACTTTTATACTTTGCTACTAGTAGGTCTGATATTTTATTTGCTCATTTCACCACTCGAAAGAATCTCATTTAATAGAATCAAGCATATAAAGAAAGTTAGGTTTATGGTATCCTCATCTTATTTAGTTGCTGTTTGATTTTGATGGATGTAAAGTAGATAGCACATTAGATGTCATTTTTTAGGATCATCACTTGTGTCTTGGTTGTCTATAAATAAAATTGTAGCTTTCTCCACTACATAGTTGCCAGTAGTTGTGTTGCTGAGGTCTTTTGGTTAAAGCAATAATTAAAAGATTTTGGTATTAAGCAAGATCACATTCTAGTTAAGTGTGACAATACTAGTGCTATTAGTTTGACCAAAAATCCTATCCAGCACTCACGAACCAAGCATATAAAAATTAGACATCATTTTATTAGAGATCATGTTTTGAAAGGTGATGTTAATATTAATTTCAATAGTACCGATTTATAAATTGTAGATATTTTTACAAAACCATTACTAGAAGAACGTTTCTGTGCTTTAAGATGCATGCTTCGAATGTTAGATCCTAATATTTAAAATTATATGTAGTTTATTCTCACTTTTTGATGTTGTTAAAATGGAGTAAAATATTGGTTAGTATTAAGTTTATTTCATACATACCTTTAGGGGGAGCAACATTATTCATCTCTTGTGTATAAAATTTTTTTTAGAAGAGAATTTTTTTTAAAAAACTTTGATGGAAGGTCAATTTGCACCTTCATCAAAATCAATACTCAACATTAGTTTATCATCATCAAAAAGGGGGAGATTGTTTGCTTGATGAGCCTCATGTTCAATCTGATCAATTTTGATGATAACAAACGAATGCTTGGATGTTCTAAATTTTATTATGTTTTAGATATTTATAATTTATAATTACATATCCAATACATCTCACAATATGTTTGAAGAAATTGCAAGAATAAGAATGAAAGATAGATCAAAATAGATAATGTGAAGCTCAAGATATAATATTTTAAGTTATATGCATTTATAACTATCTTAGAAATTCATATGAGTTCATTAGCATGAATTAATTTGCTCACAACTTAACATATTATTTTAATGAGGTTAATTTATATAAATCTCTATCTAAATAACATTCAATTATATGTTTCATACATAGCATTTGAATTGTCAAAATAATAAATGATAATAAATTATGACTATTAAGTGTAATTATTTACTTAATATAATTAAGTATTTTAATTTAATTTGAAGGTTATATGATAACTAACATATGTATGATTATATATAAATTATATCATAATATTTAAATTTCATATTTCAAAATTAACAAAAAATATATGAAATTTTGTATTTTAGCCAAACTCATTTTATAATCAAGGAATTTACATCTCATTTCATCTCCAACGGATTCCTTGGCTTTTTTCCTTTAATTTGATAGGTTACATGACCCATGTTTGATTAAAATTGAATTTATTATGACTTTTCAAACATTAGTGATTTTATTAATGAATGAATGCTACATGCTTTGAATTACCATATTTGATTATTTTTGACTTGCCCATGTGAATAGAATTTTGCTGCTTTAATTTAATATTTATTTAATATAAATTATATTTTTATTGAATATTAAATTATTATATAATATGTTAGAATAATATTATTTTTTGAAATAATTCAAAATGACCTTCTTGTCTATAAATAGCCCTTATTCTCTTCATGAAAGTATTCTTCATTCAAATTCAAAATACCTCTAGCAAATCTAATAAAAAACTTTTCTAAATTTTCCTTCCAAGTGTTCTCAAAATATTGCAAGTTCAAATCCTTGGTTTGAAGCTTCAACATATTCAACTAAACCTTTCTCAAATTACTTGAGTTTTGATCTTATTCCTTTTTTAGTTGTTCATACTATTTTCATCATATATTTATTCTTTCTAATTTATACTTTTGGTGGATTAGTCTTGGATATCAAAGTCTTTTTTCACATCACAAGTTTCTTCTCATTTTTTTGTAAAACTCTTGTTATAGTTTGTAAAATTTATTTCAACTTGTTAAAATTTTTATCTTCCTACAAATTTCTTTTGGGATTTTGAAATATTTCTTCATTAGTCTTATTGGAAAGATCATTTATTCATAGATTTTTAAAAGTATATTTTAAGCATTTTAAATTAATTTATTATGCTGAAAATTATTTTCATATTTGCTAGATCTCTTTTAATTAAAACCTTAGCCTACCTAGATCATCATATATAATTTTATTTAAGTATTTTGAGATTATTTGCATTAATTGAAAGAACCTTTTGGTTAAAATATAATAAATTATTCCTTGAAATTTATTTTATTGTAAAATAATATTATGAATATATTTTGAAATCATTTTATATTAGTTACAAATTATAATAACATAAACATTTAATAAGATTACTTTAAGCTATTTATTTTATTATTTCTTATCATATTAAGTGAGCATTTTATCTTGCCAAATTTTTAAGTTGTAAGTGATCATTTATAAGTAGTGAGATCATTTTTTGAATTGGATATTGTTATATTTGTGAGAGATTTATTTTATCAAAATTTATTATTTTGTATTTTTTTCGTGTTGTATAATTTAAGATTACTCTTTGGAGAGTATATTGTAGGTTGTACTATAAATAGAGATTCTATTATCTAATTTAGTGATAAATGTGGGTATTAATGCAGAAAGCTAACCATGAAAAAATTGTGTGTATTATCTCTCTTTACTTTACTATTCATTTTTGTTGCATTAAGAATTGTATCTTGTCATTATAAAATCAAAATTAATTTTCTACTAAAACTTAAAATTTTATTTAATTTTAAAATAATTCACCCTTCAAGCTATAGGACTCACATAAATCACCCTGTGTCTACAAGATTTTCTTAGATGATGCAACCCATGATATAAGGATCTTTCATTCAGTCCAATCTTTTGAAGTGTAGAGATTTGAAGATGTTGCAAAGCTTCTCACCGCTAAGTACAAAGATGACTAAATCATTTATGGGTGTAGATTCACCTTCCACTATTATACCATATTTATGTAACTCAAACTTTTGAATATTTTAGAATAATGCTCTCACCCTCTCATAGAAATTTTAGTAAAAATAAGGATAAAGTCATTGAAAGAAGTGGTTACCATTTCATACTTTCAATATGGGTGATGTTCTTGATGTAGCTCTCAACAAACATAGATATAACCCATCTCTATATTAAATTAATGATATACATGGATATCTAATTTAATATAATAATAATAATAATAATAATAATAATAATAATAATAATAATAATAATAATATAATATAATATAGGAGAATATTTAAAAAGAATGGATGCCAAGAGGCTTAGCATGATTCCTTCTCGAGGCTTGTGAAAGAGTAGTTCTTCATTTATTAAAAATAATAAAATAAAGGGATGCCCCAGGAGAAATTCCATTGTTCTAACAATCATTGTGCAAAAGCTTCACACCTAAAAGTTCAAAAGGAAATGTTAAAATAGAAGTAAGTTATATATGTTTAGTACAAAATTTTATTCTAAAGTAATACTCATTATATGTAATGAAAAAAGGATTTATTTAACCAATGATGATAATAATAATGATTTAATTTCATATTTATAAATAATTTGAGAAAATCAATGATAATGATATTATATCAAATTATTCCCATATTTGCTAAGTCCATATGAATCAATTTTTACCATTGAAGGCCTGACCTTTATTCTTTATATCGAGAGACCGTTGAATCATCATAAGCAAAAGACCACAAAGTCCATGACATGTTCCTATAAGGTGTTTTAATTTGTAGTAGAATATTTATTCTAAGTAATCAAATTAAGCAATCTAATGGATTGAAATAATCATGAAATGAGAGCTAAATTTTATTGAAATAAATGAGATCTTAGAATAATATTTTTTTGTAAGATAATATATTTTCAAAGCTCTTGATATGTCTACATACTTTGTGGATAATATATAAAATGGATGATAAAAAATAATAATATTTAAAATAAATTAAAATTTACATAAAAAAAAATATTTATATTTTTAAATTTTTTTTATGTATAAAAATTTAACTCAAATCTTGTTTTAAAAAATATTAATTTAAATTAAGAGTCAAAATATTTTCTATATAATAATTCTAAATTTCTATTTAAGTGTTCTTAAAATAACAAGATATTTAAAATTAATTATTATCAAATAATTTTTCTTAAAATAAATTAATTTAAAAAATTCATAAAATTAATTAAAAAAGAATTAATTAAAAAAAAAAGATTTTAAAAAAAATTATTTTGAAGATTATTATTTATATTCTTATTTAAAAAATAAATAAATCCTTAATTCATTAAATATGTTATCAAATATGAAACGTGAGGAACCAAAAATGAAAATTAAAATGTCAAATAATAAATATTAATAATAATAATTATTAAGTCCTCTCAAATATAAAAAAATTTATATTCATATTAATAATATTTAAAAAAATTATTTTTTTTTAAAAATTTACAATACTTGATTTACATGCAATCTTTTCTTTAAAAAAAATATTACTATACTTAATATATGTTTAATATTTAAAATATTTTTTTTAAATTTTAGATTTTAGTTTTTTATATTCAATATATAATATAAAAGAATATATTAAAAATGATGCATTTAAATTTAATTATAATTTTATAATATTTATTTATTAATATTGTAAAATTCATATATGATTTATAAGTTTAATTTGATGTATGTAAATAATAAAAAATTTATCATTAAAAAACAAATGTATATTTATTGCAAGAAAACAAATTAAATATCAAGTGTTTTACATATTAATAAAACCTAAATAAAAGATAAAGGAAGAAGATACTTAAAACTAAATATTAATAACTTAAATTTATGTTGAGAGCTAAATTTATTCATATTTTTCAAATCATGTTCTGTGTGTTTATGAGTGAGAATGCTAAATCACAAATAAGATTACTACTTTTATATATAATTTTTTGATCATTCATTTTAATTTTATTTACATTTTTCTTTAGAAAAAGTTTCACTTTATGTATTTTATTAGTTAGTATTTTAAAATAACAACATCAAAAATATATATAGACACATATATATTATATATATCATTTTTAAAAAAATAAATTCTAAAACCAAATTATTTCCTTTTAATTATCTAGAGTACATCCATGGCATCAAGTGTTCTTCTTGATTTAATTTATGTATGTATTCAAAAAAAATTAATTTATCATGATAATGTTAATTTATTAAAAAAATGTAATATAATTAATAGTATAATCATTTTAAAAATTTAAATTTTATATACTTTTAAATATCTAAATTTAATTCATAATGTTTTAAAACATTTATGTTATGGTATGTCCCATATAAGGTATTTCTAATTTTTTTCAATATGTGATTACATGGAATATCTAAAACATCACAAAGAATTACTAATCTAACAATCTTTAGCTCATTTTTTTTTGATTATTTTGTTAAGAAAATCATTTATGCCAATTTAATATTAATAAACATAAACAACATCAAAATTTAAGATTAATTACATAAGTTCTTATGTTAAATGATCAATAAACTTAACTAAAGTATACCAACTAAATTAATATCTAATTTTCTTAAAATGATCCAAGTTATTATCTTTTTTTCTTAAATAGTTTAATTAAATCAAAATTCAAAATTACCATTTTATAAACATATTCAACCTTAAATAAAATGATCATATTTTAATATACTTTAAAGAGATTTTCTCATTTATATTCAAATCAAATTTACATAACAACTTAAAATTTCTTTATTAATAGTTTTATTTTTTTTTTTGAGAAAATTTGTCAAAAATTGATTTCTAAAATGGTAATTTATGTAAATTAGCCAAATTTAATTATTATTTTGAGTCAATGAATCAAATCAATTTGTGAAACCTATGTTAAAGGATTAAACCATCAAACTTGTATGTTCTAATTATTAATAATTAGATTAAACTAAGATCCCTAGGCTAAATAGGTCATTAATAATTATGAAAAATAATCATGGCCTACCATATTAATAGGTCATTATTATTTATCAACTAATATAGCCAAATAATATCTTGGTGAAGCTTTATTATTAGACTTTTGAACTAATTTAACTTAAAATAGACCTATTTAACCCTATAAGATCAAAGCTCTCAAATTGATTAAACATAAGACCTCAAATAAATTTCAATAGGTTAAACATATCTCACCAACACTAATTAGCTCTAAATTAATTATCAAGAACCTACAACCACTTAAATCTCATTACCTAATTAGTTTGGTGGCCAAAAAATAGCTTTTCATTTTCCAGAGAATTTGTCAAAAATTCTAATGGTAATTTATCTATCAAAATATAAAAATTTTTTTTTACTTAAATGTTTAAAATGTTACTAAAAAAACTAAAAGTAAAATAAAAGGGCCTTTTAACTATAATTTTTTTAAATAATTAAAGAAGATATGCATTGTAATATTTGATTTAAATATTACTTCATAGATTAGAAAATAAAAATTATAGTTAAATATTTTCAATACTATAGTGTTGCATGTGGGGTACATCCATAGATTCCATATTAGAAATTTTAAATGTGGGCTCACATATGAATTTAATTATACATTATGCATTATCTTATTTTTTAAGCCTATTAATTTTGTGATCAAATAAAGATTAATTAATTTTAGGCTTTTGAGACATCTTATTTATTTTATATGGAATTATCGTAGAAAACCAATTTATTTTATTTTAATAATGTTAAATAAAAAAAAGTATAAATAGGGTCATGGTTTCCATTCTAAAGGGTGAAGTTCATTTTTCTCATATCTCATCTTGAGTGAAAAGAAGTCTCTCTCTCTCTTCTCTCTCTCTCTCTCTCTCTCTCTCAAGAACACCCTTTAGAAGGATAAAATCCTGATTAGCTCTTCTATGGATTCATGAACGCCCATTAAATCTTCTTGATGATTTGACATGAGATCCGGACTAGATAAATTTATTTTTTATCTTTATATGTTTCCAACAAGTGGTATCAGAGTGGTTATCATGTTGAATCGTTGAGAAATGATTTTTCCTCTTCATCTTTTGTATTGATTATTTGAAAATTTTAGATCAAAGTACATGATTCAAAATTTTTTAGCAAATAATTTGGTCATTTGCATGAAGTATCGATATCCTTTAGATGGCTTTTCTATTATTGATTTTGAGTAAAATAATATAGCTAAATTTGTTTTATACTTTGATCACAATTTTAATTTTTATGTGATCGATATATTTATTCTTGTCATTGTGATCTTAATATAAAAAAATGTATATAAAGTGTTTATAATATGAAACGATATTTCATATTTAAAAAAAAAAACGCTTTACAACCGCTTATAATAAAACCGATATTATTTTTAAAAAAAAGGAAAAAAAGAATATGAAACATTTTTCTCAAAAATATATATATATAAATATATATAAGTTAGTATAAATGTTATAATTATTTCATTTAATTGGTTTCATCCATTTCATATATATATATATATATATATAAGTTAGTATAAATGTTATTTTTATTCCATTCAATTTCATTTCTCTCCTTCTACTTTGCTAGTTATTACATTTATTTATTTTTAACATTTTATATTATAATTTATATCTGAAATTATTTGTTATAGCATTATTTATAATGTTTCATATTCATTTCAAATTTTAAATTCATCTTTGTTAATCTGAAATATTTTAATGCTAGATAAAAGTTTTCCTTTAGCTTTATGAAATCCAAAGACACACAAGTATAAACAAAAAAACAATTTTACTTGGAAAATCTCAAAAGAGGGAAAACCACTAGCCTAGTAAAAGCTTCCACTATCTGTTCAAGAAGATCTTCCGAACGGATTACGAATTGTTTATGAGAAAAGGAACAATGCGTGATAAATCGAGTACTAGTAGTAGTAGATGATGGTGAACCGGTGGAGCAACCACCGGAAATGCGGAACAATTATCGCAGACAAACAAAAATGCGAGGAACAATCACTAATAAGTCATCATGATGGAGACCGTGAGATTCGAAGGATCAATCAACGGCTACGATGGCGCTGTGACGAAAGTATGGCACGATTGTGCTTGGAGGATCTTTAGAGCTCTCTCCTCTCTCTTGGCCTCCCTCATGGAGGAATGAGGGGCTATTTATAGGAGTGGCCTCTACAAATACATGCAAAATCCAAACCACTCCCATCTGACTCATGATGATTCCCTTGATCATATATTTTGTATTTTAAAGCTCAAATGAAGTCGAATTGTAAGATATTTAGCTTGTGAACTGCCTGTCAGACCTCGATTTGACTATAAACACCATATTCGAGCTTTTAGAATTTAACGATGTATCAAAGTTTCCAATAATATTTTAAGTGCTTGATCTCACTCAATACTTCCATCACAAGATACTAGAATTTGACAGATCATACCTCTTTATTTTGGATGATATTATCTTAATCATCAAAAAATATATAAATAGCTTCTTCAATGAATGCAGTACATTAACCACACATTTTGAGAGAACAGATCTTCATGTAAGCACAAGATTATGACTATGAAGATGCACAACCATAAATATATATATATATGATGCAAAATTTCGAGGTTATGGACCCATGAACGGCGCTCATGCGTGGTATGGCAAGCACATGGCACCGGCATGCGCTTTGCGGTCAACTGTATGCCATGGGGCTCACGGTCAAGGGGTCGCACAGTCACGAATGAGGACCGCAAAATGGGCGGAGGCGGAATGCGCAGGCGCTGGTCATCTGAATGACGCAGGCTGCAGCGGGTCGCAATGGGAGCCGCGGTCGCTACGCTGATCGCTGAGGGGCAGTTCGGGCGAGGTCAGAAGTGAGATCATTAGAATGCCAGGCTCGCGGCCTGCGCTTAAAACATCCATTTTGTCCCGCTTTCATCCGCTGGCATTTTAGCTTTGAGATATGCTTTTTTACCCTCCTGGGGGTCTATAAAACCCAGGGCTGGAGAAGGCACCTTCTTCTTCTGAGAGAAGGTCATTCTGAGGTGATCAAGGCCCACTGTACCCGCTTCCTCGAAGAGCAACTCACGACCGTCCGGTTTGAGGATCAGCGATACGCCATTATTTGATTTTCCTCGAAGCGCCAACCGCCTCGGCTGACCGTCGGTTTTTAGGCGTGTGGTTCCTTTTCCCTCGAAGAGGCATCAACCGCCTCGCCTGACCGGTTTGAGGCATCGCGCCCGCGCATTACGCCGCGCCCTCGAAGAGGCATCAACCTCACGACCGCCGGGTTTGGAGGCAATCGCGGATGATAATCGAGATGGGTTGACATGATGCTCGAGCATAGTGTTCGTGGCGGACATACGAATGATGGTGGTAAGGAGAATCGGCCGGCGGTGGTGACCGCGGAGAGATGGTCTGGCAGGCCGGGCGATGGTAGCATGATACATCGGGTTGAGGTCGACGGGGTGGTCGGGAAGAAGAATTAGCGACGCAGCGGTGACCGGATAGTCCTGGAATGACCGCAATGATGACGAATGGTGACCGCAATCTGAAATTTACCACGCGGACCAATGGTGGTTGGCGCCGACGGGTCGCAATGGCAACCGGAGATGAATCTGGTGACGACGTAGCCGTGACACCGGAAGATCGCGATGGTCGGAGACCGCACCTGCATGCGACTATCGACGCTGGACCGCACGGTATGGCCGATGGTGATCGACCGCTGGTAATCGCGCATGACCGGGCGACCGGGCGCAGAAGCATGGGATGACCGCTGACGGCGAAAGATGGTGAAGATCGCAATTTCGCGGATCGCTGGCGGTGATGACGCGCGACGACGAGCCGAATGGTTGGCTACGGTGAATTGAGCGGTAGAAATCATGGTGCGGAGACCGACGTGCGGGATGACCGCACGATATGGGACCGGAAGATTGCCGCCGATGGTGATGGCGGTGACCGCTGACGGTGCTACCGCGGGTGGGCACGGTGACGCTGGGCGACGCGGCATGGGGCCGAATGCGATGACCGCGATGATGGTGACCGCCGGATCGATGCACGCAGCGACCGCACACAGTGGAACGCAGGGTGGCTACGGAACCCAAATCGATGATGACCGCTCGGTGAGGGATGACCGCATGGGGTGACAAGACATGATTACGGCAGACCGCGACGTGACGCGCGGGTAATTACATCGGGCGGTACACCGGCAACGGAGACTAGCGCCAGCTGGGATGACCGACGCGATGGTGGTGACCACGGAGATTGATGGTCGGCGATGGTGGTGGCCGATGGGGTGGTCGGCACCGCAACGGCAATCTGCGGTCGTGGATCTTTGACCTATCCGAGTGAAGTGTGAGGACGAACCGGATGAAAGTTGAATTGAATCTGAGAATTTTTGACCTATCGAGATTGTTGTCGGAGTGCTGACTAACGGGAATAGGTACAAAGTTTTGACTTATCCGGTTGATGGTTGTCATGGTTTGCTTAACTTGTATGGAAGAGGTTGAATTGAACTGATATTTGACCCAGGAGGCGACGCGCACCGTATGGAAGAAGAGGAATTGAATCCAAGGATTTTGACCCATCCAGGTTGTTTGTCGAGTGTTACCCAATGACGCTAACCTGTGTAGAAGGGGCGAGGAAGTCCACCAAGGACCTTTTGACCTATCCTAGGTTATTTGTCGAAGTCTTTGCTCATGACGCTAACCTGGTGGAAGAGGAAGTCCACCAAGACCCCATCCTATGTTTTGTCGAGTGACTCATGACATTTATGGGATTGAAGTGGATGGCCGTATTTTGACCTATCTCGATTGTTTGTTGTCGCGCTTAACCAACCAGGGGTCAAAAGTCAATGACGTTTAACTTGTATGGAAGAGGTTGAATTGAATCCCGAGGATCTTTGTTGAGTGTTACCGCATTTTGCATAAAGAGGTTGAATTGAACCGCCGAGGATATCAATCCCATTGTTTGATACTGACCCGATGACGTTAAAAGTGGTCAGGAAGTCCACCAAGGACCTTGATTTATCCTAAGTTTGCTGGCGAACTCTGTGGAAGAGGTCGTGGGAAGTCCACCAAGGACCTTTTGACCCATCCTAGGTTGTTAGTCTTTGCTCGACAACTATGCATGGAAGAGATCGTAGAAGTCCACTGGACCTTTGACCCATTGTCGAGTCTTGCTCGATGACGTTAACCTGTATGGAAGAGGTTAGAAGTCCACCAAGGACCTTTTGACCTATCCTAGGTTGTCGTCTTTTGCTCGATGACGCTAACTTGTATGGAAGAGGTCATTAAAACATCGCTTGTGATCAGCAAAGTTGCTCTTAACCTTGGCCTTTTCATTAGATATCGATTTGCTTCTAACCGATAATCAATTAGATATCCGAATATTGATTTGGATAATCTTTTGAGATTAAGATTTGCCCCTCAAAATCAAGTTTGAAGTTTGATGTTTATTCTTGCTTCCTTAAAAGCTTGAAATGCTACATCTCGATGGTGGTTTTGTTCTTGGGGAACTTGTTACACATGATATAATGGGAATTCCTGACGGTGCCAAACTATTGCATTCCTTAAAACCAATAAAGAGTAAAAGTTTAGCTTTAGAAATCCAAAGACACAGTAAAAAAGTGTGAACAATAAAACCCTTTTTACATGGAAAACCTCAAAAAAAGAAAAACCACTGGCCTAGCCCAAGAAAAGCTTCCACTATGTATCCGCTTCAGAGTACAAGATCTTCCGATTACGAAGAATATAAGAAAGGAACAGATGGTGTACAAATGATAACAATGATGAGAGCAATAAATGTGAACAAACAAAAGGAACAATCATCGGTGAGGGAACTGGTAGAAGTCATCATGATGGAGATCGACGAGATTGATGACAAGGATGGCCATGGTGGTCGACGTGGCTGATGAGTGGTCTTTACCTCCTCTCTGATGAGCCCTTGAGTCTGGCCTCATATGAGGAATGAGGCTATTTATAGAGAGAGTGGCGCCTCAAATACTTGCAAAATCGAACTCCTCTCCATCGACGGCTCATGATGATTCCCTTGATCATATGATGTATTTTTTTGAATGCTCAAATGAAGTCGAATTGTAAGATATTTGGCTTGGAACCGGCTCGAGACACTCGATTTGACTATAAACACTCCATATTCGAGAGCTTTTAGGAATTTAACCGATGTATCAAAGTTTTCAATATGCTGATCTCCACTTCGACGCCTTTCGCATCAAGATTCATGCTTCGACTAGAGGAATTTTGAGGGTCATATCATTTACATTTAATTACTTTATACAATTAATTCATGTTATAAACTTTTTATATTCATTCATGTTTATAACATTTCATATTCATTTTAGATTTTAAATCTATCTTTGTTAATCTGAAATATTTTACATTTAGGACTTATAAATTTAGATAAAAGTGGTTTGCCTTATGTTAGGAACATGTAAGCTTTTAATTTTGCCTTTTCTCAACCTTGGCTGAGGTCTTTCCTCCCCTTTAGAGCGTAAGGAACTTATTTTTGTATAAAATCAACGCCTCTTAAGTGCTATAACCTAATTATTGGATTGAAGTGTTTCAAGATGGGATATGATGATATAGTGTATCATTTTCTATATTTTCTATTTTGCTTATTGTGCTTATAATATTTCTATGACGTTAGGGCTATTTTTCAAGTCGCTTTTGCCTATATACCTAACTCAGCAATGTCTATCGTATCATTTATTTGAATGGTTTGCACACTTATTTGGCAAGATGTTCTTCTTTCATTATCCGGAAATGCTTCTCCGCTTTTTTTGGATGTGATTTTGAGGTTTCGACATTCCATTACTTGTATGGTGCTCACCTTGAGTTGGTATGCCTTCCTTTGGGTTTGGTGTATTGTATACTGCAGCTAGTATCACATTATTTCTTTCAACACCTCTGTGGGTGTTAGTTCGAGTTTTTTTGGGCTTTGGTCATTATAGTATGTTTTCCGGACTTATTATATGGAATATCCCTTACCTATTATGATCTTTTCTTTTGGATCTATTTATATCCGTGGTATTTAATTGATATGAAAATAGAGATTAGTGTGATTATTTATTGGATATTGGCATATGAAAGGACTACTGAATTTAGTCACCCTTTAATTGTGTATGCTTCTTTTTTTGTGTATTTACGTATATTCAATTTAATTAATTATCGTGGTATTTTATTTAAGTCTCATTGAACCGATGCTCTTCCTATCTTGTTGCTTGTTAAATTCATATGGATCTTTGGATTATGTGGATTTTATTTGATAGTTGTTACTATATGGGAATGATAAAGGAATTAAATGTTTCATATTGAAACTTTGTGGATCTCTTTCATTATTATAATTCTCTGAGCTACATGATTTCTCTCATGGATATCTTTATGTGTTTGTTATATATATTTTTGGTTTAGTAAAATGTTTTTATTTTATTTATGCACATGTATGTTAAATTAGTTATAAAAATTTACTATTTCTTAAATTTATGCTTATTTAGATTTAACTATTTATAATTTCTAGTTGTTTGGTCCTTTTCTTTTTATAATATTTTCTTTAAATTTAAAATCATTAATGTTGTTGAGATATGGCAAGGTTATGGGCCTTTACTCCATATTTTTTTTTATTTTCTTTGTTATAATAAAATATATTTATCTTTATGATAAATTTTGAGAGTGAGTTTATCACCTCATAAGGATCTTGTAACCTTTTTTTGTGAGAAAATTCTATATTTTTAGAATATATATATATATATATATATATATATATATATATATATATATATATATATATATATATATATATATATATATATATATATATATATATATATATATATATATATATATATATATATATATATAATATATATATTTCAAAAGATGTGTTTAAACTTTTAAAAATAATTAGTGAATGATATTTTTTGATGTGATATAAATATTTAGATATTAGATATATAAATATAAAAGAATTATATGGTATGTATGTAGATCTTCTTTTCTTAAAAAGATAGAAATTAACATTCAATAGTTAATTCATCAATATCAAGATAAAAAAATAGTAGGGAAATTTGCATACATAGCACATAGTTTTTATACTATTTATGTAACTATCATTCTTTTGATCATTGATCAGAAATAAGAATTAGATTTAAATATTTTTCACTAACTATAGCTTTATATGTAGGGAATGTATACCATAAAACAAAATATTAGATATCACAAATGGCTATCATTGGCTACGGAGAGATTTCAAGGTTTTATAAAATAAAATAAATAATAAAAAAACTCTTATGGTTGTTTATTTTTTAATCATTTTAATAATGCTTCCAATCCATGCCATGGATTAGTTGATGAATGTATTATTCTATTGATTTTAAATAAATAATATTTTAATGCTCTTCTTTTAATCCTCCAGCTTGAATCATAGCTACCTAATTAGGTTTATGCGATGGAGCTCTTATATAGTGTTAATTTCATTCATTATACCATTAGAAAGATCATTATGTGTTAATTTCTTATTTTATCTTCTTGTGCCCTTTGAAATGATTTTAATAATTTTCATAGATATTTGTATTTTTAATTGATGAATTTAGTTATGCATATTAAAGAGGTCTAGCTAAATCCAAAGAGTTCATGCATATGTTCATTGTTGGTTTATGTTTAAATTAACTTTAATCAAATATTTATTAAGTTCTTGTGTAAAGTTTGGCTTATCTTATATGTGTGTTATTTTTAATTAAAAATATATTTAAACATTTTGAAAACCAAATTATTCATAAAGGCCTAATATTAAAATATATGCCTTCATTTTAGAAAAAATAATTATGTCAAGAATATCCAATCATAATTTGTATTAGGATAAGGATCATTGCCCTTGGATCTATATTAAGATTATTGCTCCATCTAATGCCAATAATTTCACTAATTTTAGTGTAGATCCAAGAATAATAAATCTCATTCATTAAGGAATTTGGTCACTATATCCTTACACTATTTTTTTTCTTAATGTTGTGCTTTTATTAGAGTTTTTGACATTATTTTTGTTCTTAATGCTTCATTTCTATTGTAAAGTTGATCATTAGCTAAACAAAAAGATAATTTGTCTTTATAAATTGTTTAAGACGGTTTTAAGTAGAGATTAGAAATATATGTGAAAAATAGTGATCACTTTTCACATGTGTATTACATTTATTTACTTATTTACATTTTTCTTCTCATTATAAAGAGTTTTATTAAAAGATTTTATTACAACATTAACAAAATTTGTTATTATTATTTTGAAAAAATTATGTTTACATCTAATAAATAAATTAGTCCTTCTAGACTACAATGAAACTAAATTGGGATAATTTAATTTGAAATAAAATGAGAGAGAATTGGCTTTGAAGTAGAGTGCAACAAATGCAGTGCATACATTTGCACAAATATGTGTGTGTACATATATATCACCTCCATTCAAAACAATAGATCTCCAACATATTGTATTATTTCCATCACCATTAAAATTGATTATTACAATTACTCTCATCATTTTACACTTAACAAACAACCAGATATTATTCTTGATTCCTTGCAACAAACATAAAGAGATCTATCACTCTTCTTTAGACTTGAGCCCCAAGATAATCATTAGGTCCATAAGGCATGAACAATCCCATCCCACAGAGTTGATCATTATACCATATGTGTATGATTCCTATGCTTGATCTTCTATAACACTCATGATTGTATTCTTTCATGTATTTATCCCATTTCTTCAAATTTGCCTCCATCAATTTTATGCTTGGAAGAAACCCACCATTAAGAAAATGTGTTAGCCACATTGCCCTAATCTCTGAAGTATATAGGTGATAAACTCTCAATATCCAATTATCATCATTTGTGAAATTCTAGATTTATGGATTCTCTATCAAAAATAAAATCAACAAAGATAAACTTTCAAATCTAATAATTAAAAGTGTGTCATGAATTTGTTTTATAAAATTTTTTAATAAGAAATTACTTGTTATGTTTCTTCTATGTTATAGGTAGTCATTATGGATGCTAGTAAAAAATGCTCATCATTCATCTACAATAGTATTTAGATCGATAACTAGCATAAGTTAAACTAATTTTTATAAGCTCTTATATTTAATCGGTCAAATAGGAACAAAATTTAGTTCTACCACATTCAACTCAAGGATAGCTTAATTTTGTTTATATATACATTAAAAGATACATATAAATGACATGTGTATGGATGTAGGTATATATGTATCTATTACATATATACAAGCTTGTTAAATATACAAAAAAATTTGACTCATATGTTTAACGAATGACCTAAAGACCATTGCTTGCTCAACCTCAGCTCAATATCACCCTATTAGTCAGCCATTTAGTGAAACTATGCATGAATTAATACACTAATATATGATTTAAGTAGGCATAAAATATTAAATTAATCAAAATGTATCTATAAATTGTTAGCTTGATGAGCCTCATGTTCAATCCGATCAATTTTGATGATAACAAATGAATACATCAATGTTCTAATGAATATTTTTATGTGTTTTATATATTAATTGCTAATTACATATCCAATACATCTCACAATATGTTTGAGAAAACTGTAAAAATAGAAGAATGAAAGATAGATCAAAATGGAGGTTATATGATAACTAACATATGTATGATTACATATAAATTATATCATAATATTTAAATATCATATTTCAAAATTAACAAAAATATATGAAATTTTGTATTTTAGCCAAACTCATTTTATAATCAGGGAATTTACATCTGATTTCATCTCCAATGGATTCCTGATTTTTTCCTTTAATTTGATAGGTTAGATGACCCATGTTTGATTAAAATTGAATTTATTATGACTTTTCAAACATTAGCTAATTTTATTAATGAATGCATGCTACATGCTTTGAATATATTAAGAGACATAATTGATTATTTTTGACTTGCCCATATAAATAGCCAAATTTTGGGTGCTTTAATTTAATATTTATTTAATATAAATTATAATTTTATTGAATATTAATTTATTATTTAATAAAATGATGTTAGAATAATATATATTTTTTTAAATAATTCAAAATGACCTTCTTGCTTATAAATAGCCCTTATTCTCTTCATGAAAATATTCCTCATTCAAATTCAAAATCCCTCCAAAATCTAAGATAAAGTTTTCTAGATTTTCCTTCCAAGTGTTCTCAAAATATTGCAAGATCAAATCCTTGGTTTGGAAGCTTCAACATATTCAACTAAATAACCTTTCTCAAATTACTTGAGTTTATTTTCTTGATATTAATTGCTTTTAGTTGTTCATACTATTTTCACCATATATTTATTCTTTCTAATTTATACTTTTGGTGGATTAGTCTTTGGACATCAAAGTCTAAGTTTTTCACATCAAAAGTTTCTTTTCATTTTGTAAAACTCTTGTTATAGTTTGTAAGATTTATTTCAACTTACTGAAAATTTTATCTTCCTATAATTTTATTTTGGTTTTTTGAAATATTTCTTCATTAGTATTATTTGAAAGATCATTTATTCTTAGATCTATTTTAGAAGTATATTTTAAGCATTTTAAATTAATTTATTGTGCTGAAATTATTTTCATATTTGTTAGATCTCTCTTTTTAATTAAAAGCTTACTAGCCTACTTAGATCTATCATATACTAATTTTATTTAAGTATTTTGTGATCATTTGCATTAATTAAAAGCACCTTTTGGTCAAAATATAATAAATTATTCCTTGCTGAAATTTATTTTATTGTGCAAAAGAATATTGTGAATATATTTTGAAATCATTTTTATATTGGTTCAAATTATAATAACATAAACATCTTAGTAAGATTACTTTAAGACATTTATTTTATTATTTCTTATCAATATTAAGTGAGCATTTTATCTTGCCAAATTAAGTTGTAAAGTGATCATTTATAAGTTGTGAGATCATTTTTTGAATTGGATAGCTTGGTATATTTCGAGATTTATTTTATCAAAATTTATTATTTTATATTTTTCTTTTCTGTAAAATTTATATTTGGGTTGTACTCCCCTTCAGAGAGTACATATTATTGTAGGGTTGTACTACCATTATAGAGAGTGCTATTTCTAAGCTATTTTGCATTTAGTGGATTCCTAGAGGTGTGGGTGGACGTAGCCAATTTTGGGGCCTAACCTCATAAAAATTGTGTAACTATTGTCTCTCTTTACTTTATTGTTCTTTTATTTCTACTGCATTAAGAATTGTATCTTGTCATTATAAAATCAAAAATTAATTTTCTACTAAAACTAAAATTAAATATTTAACTTCTAAACTTTTAATATCGCTAATTCACTCTTGGGTGCTATAGTGACTCACAATCGAGCCTAGGCTCTTTTATTGGCTTAACTTCCAAGAGTAGATCTTTTCACTATGGCACAAGGTTTTCCAAAGGGTTCACTACCGAGGGACAATCCACTCATAGACCTCCACTTTTAGATAATGTACTATTTGATTATTGGAAAAATAGATTTAGAATATTTTAAGAGGTCAAGATGCACGATGTGGTATATGTTGACACATCAATATCATACACCCACAATAGAAGTAAATGGCATTAAAGTAGAAAAATCTTTTGAGGAATGGATCAGAATAAAGAGAACTTAATGAATTAAATGCTAGGGCATGTAATACTTTACATTGTGCTTTACTACTAGACGATTACATGAAAATTTCTATGTTATGCACAATAAAAGAAATATTGGATAAACTCATTATAACTTATGAAGGAACTAGTGAAGTTAAAGATGCTCACATAAATAGACTTGTTCATCAATATGAGTTATTTCATATGTTTCCTTCTAAATCTATTTCTGATATGTATACTAGATTCATGAAAATAATTAATACATTGCATTCTCTTGGAAAACATATAGAATCAAGACTTAGTCTATAAGATTCTTAGATGTCTTCCAAAAGAATGGGAAGCTAAAGTAATAGCTATTAGTGAAGCTAAGAATTTATCTACTTATCCACTTGATCATTTTTGGGTTCTTTGATAACACATGAATAGGTTATTGCTCAAAGGGAAAGATGGATAACTCAGCAAAAAGGGAGAAGGAGAAAGGAAAAGCCATTGCATTACAAGTTGATGATAGTGATGAGCATAGCACCTTAAGCTTGGATGGTGATAGTTATGAGGTGGTCATGCTATCCAAAAGGCTTGGAAAATTGCTAAGGAAGAAGAATCAAAGGTACAAAAAAAAAATCTAAAACTATAAATTTCAAACTAAGAAATTTTCTATAGGTGAATGGATCATTTGTTACCATTGTAAAAAGTCTGGACACATAAGAGGTGATTGTCCAGAACTTGTTGAATCAAAGAAGAAAGTGATTGATGTGGAAAGAAGAAAAAATATGAAGTAGAAAAAGTACCATAAGAAGAAGAAGAAGGCTTTATGGGCCAATTCAGATTCAAATGAATCAAGTACTTGCTCATCCGATGAAGAGGTCAACATATGTCTTATGACAAATGGAGAATCTGACTTAGATTCTGAAGAGGTATGTAATGATATATCTTATGATGAATTAGATGATGCTTTTAATGATTTAGTTATTAAATATAAAAAAATTAAAAGAAAATACAAAACCTTAGAAAAGAACATAAAAAATTTAGATATGCATTTTGTGATTTAAAAAATGAATGTGATAATTTAAAAAATAAAAATAATTCTTTATTGAATTGTTCCTTACTTGTATGTAAACTTGAAAGAGAGAATATCATGTTAAAATTAAGATTAGAATTATGTTTGAAATCACAAGTTCATTATAATGCTTCATTAAGTAAAACATTTAATAAAAATTATTTGCATCATACACATACCACTCATATACCTTATAATTATCGTGTAAAGCCATATGCAAACATTAATGTTTGGTGCAACTATTGTGATAGAAAAGGTCATATTTCATTTGATTGTTATGCACATAAATTACAAAACACTAAGCAATCATCTTATGTATGTAAAAGGTACAAGCACTATACAAACCACACATGCTAGATATATTGCTTCAAATTTAGAATGTGGACCCAAACATGTTTGGGTTCTAAAGTTAACATGTGATTTTCTTTTGTAGGAATTCCTTCAAAGCAAAATCAAAGAAGGCATGTGGTACTTGGACAGTGGATGTTCATAACATATGATAGGAGATAAAGATAAATTCATAACTTTAGAATCAAGTGATGGAGGATTTGTTACATATGGAGATAATGCAAAGGGAAAGATCATTGGCATTGGTTATTTTTAAGAATTCTATCACTTTAGATAAAATTTTTTAGTAGAAGGATTAAAATATAATTTAATTTCTATTAGTCAATTATGTGATAAAGGTTTGAATGTAGTATTCCATGCATCATATTGTATTATAAAAAATAATGAAAATATTTTGTTAATAGGACAAAGACAAAATTATTTATGTCATTGATTTAGATAGCTTTCATGATGTGAATTTGAATTTACTTTATTTAAAAAGCTCATGATGATATATGGTTATGGCAGAGATTATGTCATATGTATGTACACACTCAATAAAATTGCTAAACTTGATTTAGTAGTTAGTTTGCCTAAATTAAATTTTCATTTAAACTATGTTTGTGATGCATATATTCATGGTAAGCATTCTAGAAGCTCATTTAAAAGTAAAAATATTATTTCTACTTCTAGACCTTTAGAATTATTGCACATGGATTTATTTGGTCAAATTATCACCACTAAATTACGTGGTAAAATTATGATTTTGTGATTGTTGATGATTTATCTAGATATACCGGTTTTATTTGTAGCTAATAAAGATGATGTTTTTGGTGAGTTTAGAAAGTTTTCTAAATTTATTCAAAGAGAATAAGGCCTTTTGATTAATAGGGTTCAAACGATCATGGTAATTTGAAAATAAATTATTTGAGGATTATTGTGATGAACATGGATTAGACATAATTTTTTTGCACATAGAACTCCCAACAAAATGGAATAGTAGAGAAAAAATAGAATATTAATTAAATTACGTAGATCTATGCTTGATGAGTATAAACTGGCAAGACATTTTTTAAAGAAATAGTGCATGTTTTGTGATGACTAGGATCTATTTTAGACCAATTTTGAAGAAGACGCCTATGAATTATTTTTTGGAAAGAAGCCTAAGATTGAACACTTTCATGTTTTTTTGGATGTAAATGCTTTATTTTGAATAATGGAAAAGAGCATTTAGGTAAGTTTGATTGCAAAATTAGATGATGATATTTCCTTAGGATACTCTTTCTAGTAGAGCTTATAGAGTTTTCAATAAAAGAAAATGATTGTAGAAGAATCAATACATGTTATTTTTGATAAAAATTTAATTGATCCCATTAGAAATGAAGTGATTGATGAAGAGATTGATAATTTTAAGAAAATATCTTTAGAAGATAATGTGGATGATTCATTGCCTAAAGAATGGAAATATAATAAAAATTATCCAAAGGAACTAATTATAGGAGATCCTTCAAAAGGAGTTATGACTAGAAGACATAATAGAGATGTTGTACATCATTCAGTATTTTTATCTGAGGTTGAACCTATAAATTTAGAAGAAGCATGAAAAGATAATTTTTGGATTATTGCTATGGAAGACAAGTTGAATTAATTTGTAAGAAATGATGTTTGGGAATTAGTCCCAAGACCCCAAGATCAAAATGTCATTGGAACAAAATGGGTCCTTAGGAATAAGCTAGATGATTAAGGTTGAATTGTTAGAAATAAAGCTAGGTTAGCATACACAAGTTTGATGGTATATATTTTGAAGAATCTTTTGCACTGTAGGGTGACTAGAAGCTATTAGGTTACTCCTTGCTTATCCT
The DNA here is from genome assembly GCA_021442155.1 of Cymbidium sinense. Taxonomy (NCBI): domain Eukaryota; kingdom Viridiplantae; phylum Streptophyta; class Magnoliopsida; order Asparagales; family Orchidaceae; genus Cymbidium; species Cymbidium sinense. Next base: position 9,603,460 of record CM038232.1, read on the forward strand.
TATTTTAGGATTTTAAACTTTTTAAATGGATGCCAAGAGTGTATATTCGAATGGATTTATTGACCAAGATGTATTTGTAGAGCAACCACCTAGATTTGATAGCCTTGATTGTCCAAATCATGTGTATAAATTAAAGAAAGGCTTATATGGTTTAAAACATTCTCATGCTTGGTATGAAGGTTAAGTAACTTTTTAATAGATCATGGATTTAGAAAGGGTAGAGTGGATACCACCTTATTCCTTAAGAGCATAGATGATGATTTAATTATGGTACAAGTGTATGTAGATGATATATTATTTGGAAGTATAAATGAATCTTTGTGCCATGAGTTCTCATCTTTGATGTCTAAAGAGTTTTAAATGAGTATGATGGGAGAACTTAATTTTTTTCTTAGTTTTTCAAGTGAAGCAACAAGAAAATGGCACATTCATCTGTCAAACTAAGTACACAAATGAATTGCGAGAGAGGTTTGACATGAAAAAATTAAATCTAGTAAAACTCTTATGAGCCCATCTACAAAATTGGATTTAGATGAATTAGGAAAATCTATTGATCGAAAACTTTATAGGGTATGGTAGGTTCACTTTTATACTTTGCTACTAGTAGGCCTGATATTTTATTTGTTGTTTGTTTGTGTGCTCATTTTCAGGCCAACCTGAAAGAATCTCATTTAATAGCAATCAAGCATATATTTCAGAATTTGATAGGCACTACTAGGTTAGGTTTATGGTATCCTAAAAATTCTTTATCATGTTATTTAGTTGCTTTATCTGATTTTGATGGATGTAAAGTAGATAGAAAAAGCACATTAGGTACATGTCATTTTAGGATCATCACTTGTGTCTTGGTTGTCTAGGAAATAAAATCAGAAGCTTTCTCCATCACTGAGGTCACTACATAGTGCATAGTTGTTGAGGTCTTTTGGTTAAAGCAATAATTAAAAAGATTTTGGTATTAAGCAAGATCACATTCTAGTGTGACAATACTAGTGTATTAAAAAATCCTATCCAACACTCACAACCAAGCATATAGAAATTAGACATCATTTTATTAGAGATCATGTTTTGAAAGGTGATGTTAATATTAATTTCAATAGTACCGATTTATAAATTGATATTTTACAAAACCATTACTAGAAGAACGTTTTGTTTTTTAAGATGCATGCTTTGAATGTTAGATCCTAATATTTAAAATTATATGTAGTTTATTCTCACTTTTGATGGCAAGAGTAAAATATTGGTTAGTATTAAGTTTATTTCATACATACCTTTAGGGGAGCAACATTATTCATCTCTTGTGTATAAAATTTTTTTAGAAGAGAATTTTTTAAAAAACTTTGATGAAAGGTCAATTTGCACCTTCATCAAAATCAATACCAACATTAGTTTATCATCATCAAAGGGGAGATTGTTTGCTTGATGAGCCTCATGTTCAATCTGATCAATTTTGATGATAACAAACAAATGCTTGGATGTTCTAATGAATGTTTTTATGTGTTTTAGATATATTAATTTCTAATTACATATCCAATACATCTCACATGTTTGAAGAAATTGCAAGAAAAGAATGAAAGATAGATCAAAATAGATAATGTGAAGCTCAAGATATAATATTTTAAGTTATATGCATTTATAACTATCTTAGAAATTCATATGAGTTCATTAGCATGAATTAATTTGCTCACAACTTAACATATTATTTTAATGAGGTTAATTTATATAAATCTCTATCTAAATAACATTCAATTATATGTTTCATACATAGCATTTGAATTGTCAAAATAATAAATGATAATAAATTATGACTATTAAGTGTAATTATTTTATTTACTTAATATAATTAAGTATTTTAATTTAATTTGAAGGTTATATGATAAATATGTATGTATGATTATATAAATTATATCATAATATTTAAATTTCATATTTCAAAATTAACAAAAATATATGAAATTTTGTATTTTAGCCAAACTCATTTTATAATCAAGGAATTTACATCTCATTTCATCTCCAACGGATTCCTTGGATTTTTTCCTTTAATTTGAAAGGTTACATGACTCATGTTTGATTAAAATTGAATTTATTATGACTTTTCAAACATTAGATTTTATTAATGAATGAATGCTACATGCTTTGAATATATTAAGAGCCATATTTGATTATTTTGACTTGCCCATGTGAATAGCCAATTTTGCTTTTAATTTAATATTTATTTAATATAAATTATATTTTATTGAATATTAAATTATTATATAATAAATTGATGTTAGAATAATATTATTTTTGAAATAATTCAAAATGACCTTCTTGTCTATAAATAGCCCTTATTCTCTTCATGAAAGTATTCTTCATTCAAATTCAAAATACCTCTAGCAAATCTAATAAAACTTTTCTAAATTTTCCTTCCAAGTGTTCTCAAAATATTGCAAGTTCAAATCCTTGGTTTGGAAGCTTCAACATATTCAACTAAGCAACCTTTCTCAAATTACTTGAGTTTGTTTTCTTGATCTTAATTCTTTTAGTTGTTTTATTTTCATCATATATTTATTCTTTCTAATTTATACTTTTGGTGGATTAGTCTTAGGATATCAAAGTCTAAGTTTTTCACATCACAAGTTTCTTCAGTCATTTTTTTTGTAAAAACTCTTGTTATAGTTTGTAAAATTTATTTCAACTTGTTAAAATTTTATCTTCCTACAAATTTCTTTTGGGATTTTGAAATATTTCTTCATTAGTCTTATTGGAAAGATCATTTATTCATAGATCTATTTTAAAAGTATATTTTAAGCATTTTAAATTAATTTATTATGCTGAAATTATTTTCATATTTGCTAGATCTCTCTTTAATTAAAACCTTACTACCTAGATCTATCATATACTAATTTTATTTAAGTATTTTGAGATTATTTGCATTAATTGAAAGCACCTTTTGGTTAAAATATAATAAATTATTCCTTTAAATTTATTTTATTGTGTAAAATAATATTATGAATATATTTTGAAATCATTTTATATTAGTCTACAAATTATAATAACATAAACATCTTAATAAGATTTTTTAAGCTATTTATTTTATTATTTCTTATCATATTAAGTGAGCATTTTATCTTGCCAAATTTTTAAGTTGTGAAGTGATCATTTATAAGTAGTGAGATCATTTTGAATTGGATAGCTTGCAATATTTGTGAGAGATTTATTTTATCAAAATTATTATTTTGTATCTTTTGTTGTAAAATTTATATTGGGATTGTACTCAACTCTTTGAGAGTACATATTATTATGTGTTACCATAGAGAGTACTATTTGTAAGCTAATTTGCATTTAGTGGATTCCAATATTAGTATATTGTTGGGGTTTATAAAAAAATTGTGTGTCTATTATCTCTTTACTTTACTATTATTTTATTTTTGTTGCATTAAGAATTGTATCTTGTCATTATAAAATCAAAATTAATTTTCTACTAAACTTAAATTTAATTTTAACTTTAAAATTTTTAATATCACCCTTCATTGCAACTCATAAATCACCCGTCTACAAGATTTTCTTAGATGATGCAACCATGGTAAGGATCTTAAATTCAAGGAGCATCTTTTGAAGTGTAGGAGATTTGAAGATGTTGCAAAGCATAATCAAGACCAAAAGATGACTAAATAGATTTATGGGTGTAGATTCACCTTCCACCATTATAATATTTATGAACTCAAAACTTTTGAATATTTTAGAATAATGCTCATTTTTTTACCCTCATAGAAATTTTTAGTAAAGCAAATAAGGAGGAAGTCATTGCTTGAAAGAAGCTATTACCATTTCACTTCTCAATATGGGTGATGTTCTTGATGTAGTTCTCAACAAACATAGATATAACCCATCTCTATATTAAAAAAAAGGAATTAATGATATACATGGATTTAAATAATAATAATAATAATAATAATAATAATAATAATAATAATAAGTAAAAGTATTTACTAAAGGAGAATGGATGTAAGAGGCTACATGATTCCTTCGAGGCTTGTGAAAGAGTAGTTCTTTATTAAAATAATAAAAAAAATTAAAATAATAAAACAAAGGCTTGAAAAAATTGTCTATATATATATATTCATTTTTCATAAAATTTTAATTTTATTCTTTTTATAGAATGTCAAGGTCTTGTGGATGGATGTGCCTCTTAAAACCTAATGATTATCTTTAGAGTACATCCATGGCATTAAGTGTTTGGAATTCATATTTATGATTGTCACCTAATTTGATGTATGTATTATGAATGTAAAATTGTTCTTTTATTTGTGATAATGTTAATTTATTTGCACTAAAATGTGATTAATATCAAACAATATTAATAGCATAATCGGTCTAAATTTTAAAAAATAATGGATTGGGCAATGCATTTTATATATACTTTTTAAATATGCTAATGAATTATATGATAGCTTTAAACATTTATGTTTATGGTATGTCCCATATAAGGTATTCTATTATATTTCATCAACGTATGCATGATATCTTACATGGAATATCTAAAACATCACCATGATGAAGAATTACTAATCCTCCTAACAATAGAAGCAGAATCATTTTGATGATGTGCATTTCCTTTTTTTTGTTTAAGAAAATCATATAATATGCCAATTTCAATATGCATGAGTAGTTGTTAACATAAACAACATCAAAATTCTAATAGATATTGACACTTGGGTGAGACAAGTTCAAGTTTCTGCTTAAATTGAGATTGAATCATCATTAAAACTTAACTAAATTAGTACTTAACCAAATTAATATCCTTTGCTTAATCTTCTAGCTCTTTCTAGAGATGATCCAAGCTATCTTTCCTTTCCAAATTTTAGTTTAATTCAAATTCTTAATTTATTCATAAATTTAATTCTAATGTAGCTTATATAAAAATCATATTCAACCCAACCAAAGTTAACTAGAATTTGGACCTAAAATGATCATTGGATTTAAATGTGATTTAAACTCATTTAAAGAGATTTTAATCATTTATATTCAAATCAAATTTAATTCATATTGATAACTTTAACCTTAGCAAACCTTTGGGTAGACCTAACTTAATCTTAATTAGTTTAAGTGATTATGTGGTATAAGCATTCAATTTTTTTCTTGATTAAAATATTTGTCTAAATACTTTAATTGATTAATAGATCTTGAGACTAACTTACCTAGATTTAACCTTTGATCAACCTAGTCAAAATTAACCCCAAATTTAATTAGTTATTTTGACCCAATAAATCGTAACACTTGGTGAAACCTATTTTAAAGGATTAAACCATCAAACTTCTTATGTTCTAACCATTATTAATGATTAGATTAAACTAAGATCTCCTAGGCTAAATAGGTCATTAATAACTATGTTCAAAAACAACCATGGCCTACCATATAAATAGGTCATTATTATTTATCTATGACTAATATAGCCAAATAATATATTGGTGAAGCTTTATTATACGTTTTGAACTAATTTAACTTAAAATAGACCTATTTAACCCTATAAGATCAAAGTCCAAATTGGCCATATTGATTAAACATAAGACCTCAAATAAATTTCAATAGGTTAAACATATCTCACTTAAGACTAATTAGCTCTAAATTAATTATTGGAAGAACCTACCACCACTTAAAATTTCTTTATCTAATAAGTTTGGTACGTAAAATTAGCTTTTGATTTTATGAGAAAATTTGTCAAAAATTCTAATGGTAATTTATGTCAAAAATTACTGCCAAATTTAATTAGTTATTTTGAGTCAATGAATCAAATCAATTTCTGAAACCTATGTTATAAAGGATTAAACCATCAAACTTGTATGTTCTAACCATAATTAATAATTAGATTAAACTAAGATCCCTTAGGCTAAATAGGTCATTAATAATTATGTTGAAAAATAATCATGGCCTACCATATTAATAGGTCATTATTATTTATCAATGACTAATATAGCCAAATAATATCTTGGTGAAGCTTTATTAGACTTTTTGAACTAATTTAACTTAAAATAGACCTATTTAACCCTATAAGATCAAAGCTCTCAAATTGGCCATATTGATTAAACATAAGACCTCAAATAAATTTCAATAGGTTAAACATATCTCACTTAACACTAATTAGCTCTAAATTAATTATCAAAAGAACCTACAACCACTTAAAATCTCATTACCTAATTAGTTTGGTGGCAAAAAAATAGCTTTTCATTTTCGTGAGAAAATTTGTCAAAAATTCTAATGGTAATTTATCTATCGAAATATAAAATTTTTTTTTACTTAAATGTTTAAAATGTTACTAAAAAACTAAAAGTAAAATAAAAGGGCCTTTTAACTATAATTTTTTTAAATAATTAAAGAAGATATGCATTGTAATATTTGATTTAAATATTACTTCATAGATTAGAAAATAAAAATTATAGTTAAATATTTTCAATACTATAGTTGCATGTGGGATGTGTACATCCATAGATTCCATATTAGAAATTTTAAATGTGGGCTCACATATGAATTTAATTATACATTATGCATTATCTTATTTTTAAGCCTATTAATTTTGTGATCAAATAAATATTAATTAATTTTAGGCTTTTGAGACATCTTATTTATTTTATATGGAATTATCGTGTGTGTAGAAACCGGACAATTTATTTTATTTTAATAATGTAAAATAAAGTAAAATGCACTCAAGTATAAATAGGGTCATGGTTTCCATTCTAAAGGGTGAAGTTCTCATTTTCTCATATCTCATCTTGAGTGAAAAGAAGTCTCTCTCTCTCTCTCTCTCTCTCTCTCTCTCTCTCTCTCAAGAACACCCTTTTAGAAGTAGAAGGATAAAATCCCAAGATTAGCTCTATGGATTCATGAACGCCTGATTAAATTTTCTTGATGATTTGACATGAGATCCCAACTAGATAAATTTTTTTTTTATCTTCATATGTTTCCAACAAGTGGTATCAGAGTAGTTATCATGTTGAATCGCTGAGAAATTTTTTTCTTCTTAATCTTTTGTATTGATTATTTGAAAATTTCAGATCAAAGTACATGATTCAAAATTTTCAAGCAAATAATTGGTCATTTGCATGAAGTATCGATTTTTTTAGATGGCTTTTCTATTATTGATTTTAAGTAAAATAGTATAGCTAAATTTGTTTTATACTTCGATCACAATTTTAATTTTTATGTGATTGATACATTTATTCTTGTTATTGTCATCTTAATATATATTAAAAAATATATATATGAAGTGTTTATAATATGAAACGATATTTCATATTTAAAAAAAAATATGAAACGCTTTTCGACAACCGCTTATAATATGAACCGATATTTGATTTTAAAAAAAAGGAAAAAAAGAATATGAAACATTTTTTTCACGATATATATATAAATATATATAAGTTAGTATAAATGTTATAATTATTTCATTTAATTGGTTTCATCCATTTATTAGGGGTATATATATAAATATATATAAGTTAGTATAAATGTTATTTTTATTCCATTTAATTCAATTTCATCCGCTTTCTCCTTACTACTTTGGTTTAGTTATTACATTTATTTATTTTAACATTTTATATTATAATTTATATCAAAATTATTTGCTATAGCATTATTTATAATGTTTCATATTCATTTCAAATTTTAAATTCATCTTTGTTAATCTGAAATATTTTATCTATGCTAGAAAACCACAGTGATAAAGTAAAAGTTTTCACTTTAGCTTCGTTATGAAATCCAAAGACACATGTGTATAAAAGTGTGAACAATAAAACTCGAATTTTACTTGGAAAATCTAAAAAGAGGGAAAACCACGGCCTAGCCTTAGTAAAAGCTTCCACTATGTATCGTTTGAGTACAAGATCTTCCGACATCTGGATTACGAATTGTTTATGAGAAAGGAACAACAATATGTGATAACGATCGGTATGCTATTAGTAGTAGATGATGGTGAACTGTGGAGCAACCACCGTGGAAATGCGGGAACAATTACTAAAATACAGGAACAATCACCGCGAAATGGGAACAATCACTAAGAAGTCATCATGATGGAGACCGAAGACGACGCAGGATCAACGCGGCGATGCCCGGCGTGGTTGAACCGAGTGGCGCACGACGCGTTTGGAGGATCTTTAGAGCTCTCTCTCTTGCTGGCCTCCCCTCATATGAGGAATGAGGGGCTATTTATAGATTGGAGGAGTGGCCTCTACAAATACATGCAAACCAAACCACTCCTCTCCATCGACGCTCATGATGATTCCCTTGATCATATGATATATTTTGTGTATTTTAAAGCTCAAATGAAGTCAATTGTAAGATATTTAGCTTGTCGAATCTCCGAGACGATTGACTTTTGACTATAAACACTCCATATTCGAGAGCTTTTAGGAATTTAACGATGTATCAAAGTTTCCAATAATATTTTAAGTGCTTGATCTCACCGCCAATTTCGACGATGCTGCATCAAGATTAGTTTTCGAATTAGAGGAATTTCGTGAGTCATATGCCTCTATTTTGGATGATATTATCTTAATCATCAAAAAATATATGTACTTCAAAATAGCAAATTCTTCAACAAATCGCAGTACATTAACCACATTTTGAGAGAACAGATCTTCATGTAAGCACAAGATTATGACTACGAAGCGCATGCACAACCACAAATATATATATGCGAGCTAAAAATTGAGGTTATGGACCCATCCGAACGACCATGCGGCGCATGCGCGATGGCGGCCATGGGCACTCACACGCGCTGTGTAGAGTCAGCTGTAAGGGTCAGCAGGGTTACCGGCGGCATCTGGGCTCTAGCGGCCCGCGGTCATGGAGGACCAGAACGGGCGAATGGAGGAACGCAGCGTGGTCGGCACGGTGACGTGCCGCTGGCCTGGTCACGCTGGAGGAATGCAAATGAACCGGTCGCTGGTCAGCTGATTATGATCGCGGTACGGCTGGCGGGAAGTTCGTTGAACGGTGGATGGGCGGCGGTCGAGTGGACCGATGTATGGCACCAGGCTGGTCTCTCCCGGTCGTGGGCTTAAAACATCCATTTTGGCGTTCATCCATTTTGGCCATTTTAGCTTTGAGCGGTTTTGATGTTTTTTTACCTTGCCCGGGTCTATAAAACCCCTAGGGGAGAAGGCACCTTCTTCTTCTTGAGAGAAGGTCATTCTGAGGTGATCAAGGCCCACGTACTTACATCGTTGTTCGGTTTTCCCTTGAAGGCCAACCGCCTCGTCTGACCGTCCGGGTTGAGGCGATCAAGGCAGACTTACATTATTCGATTTTCCCTCGAAGAGGCCAACCGGCGACCGTCCGGTTTGAGGCGATCAAGGCCCGGATTTACGCCGTTCCGTTTTCCTCAAAGAGGCATCAACCGCCTCCGGACCGTCCGGTGGAGGATCAAGGCCTGATTTACGTTGTTCCGTTTTCCTCGAAGAGGCATCAACCTCGACCGTCCGTTTGGGCAATCACCGCTGATAATCGAGAGCGATGCTACGCAGCGGGCCGACATAGTGTTCTGGCAACATGCGAGCGATGGTTGGCAAGAGAATCGCACGATGGTGACCGGGAGATTGCTAAAGATGGTCGGTGGCGGTGACCGGCGATGGTATTCGGCGGCGATGATCGACGACGGTGGTTGGAGGCCGACGGGGGTGGTCGGCAGCAGCAACTGGCGACGGTAGTCGACGGTGGTGACTGGAGTCGGAAGTCGGCGGGAATGACCGACGATGGTGATGACCGGCGAAGGTTGCAGCCGCAGCAGAATCAGCGTGACCGTGGTGGTTGGGCGCACGGGTGGTCGCAAAAAACCGAGACAAGTCGAGCAGACCGACGAGAGGCGGATGACCGAAGATCCGTGATGGTGGTGGTGACCAGATGGTAAGCGCGATCGACTCGGTCACCGACGGTGACCAAATAAGATGGTTGGCCATGGGTGATCGAGAACCGGCTGGTGATGAGCGACCGGGCGCAGTAATATGGGATGACCGACATGAGCGATGGTGAAGATTACCGAATGGTCCAATGCGATCGTGGCGGTACGATGATGGTCGAGGACGTAGTCAATGACGGTACCGAGCCGTGTGCGGCAGAAAGAACCGGCACGTAAATCGATGGAGACCGACGATAGTCCGGATGACCGGGCATCATGGTGGTGACCGCAAGATTGCCGATGTTGGCTACCGTGACTGGTTGGTGGTCGGGGTCGCAAACACACGAATTAAGCGGCGAGGCGAATGACGACCGATGATGGTGGTGACCGCAAGATTACCAGCGCGCGCGACCGCGACGAATCGGCGTGGTGAAGCGATAGTTGAACCGACGGGGGTGAAGAATACCACCGGGCGAAATGACGGTGGTGACCGCTGAATGCGGATGACCAACGACGATGGTGGGATCGAAGATTGCCGCCGATGGTCAACGGCTGACCGCGATGCGGTAGTCGCGAAGTGGCTACGGGTGGTCGAAGCACCACGGCAAGTGGAGACTGGCTGGTAGTCGCGGATGACGACGATGATATGGGTGACCGCGAGATTGCAATGATCTACATGGTTTGGCGCCGATGGGGTGTCGCACCGCAACCGCAACGGTGGGCGGTCGATGTGATCTTTGACCTATCGAGGTTGTTTTCGAGTGACTAGACGCAACCCGTAAAAAGGGAATAAACCGAGAATTTTTGACCTATCCGATTGTTTGTCGAGTGTTCGCTGACGACGCGAAGTGGAATAAAGTTTTGACCTATCCGAATTGGAGTGGCGATGCCTGAAAGAGGTTGAATTGAATCCGGGGATATTTCGAGGCGAGGTTATTTCGTGGGGATGACGCTAATGTCAGGGCGAGGGATGACGCTGGCGATAAGGCTAGGTTGAGTCTACGACGCGCGAAAAGGTCATGAAGTCCACCAAGGACCTTAAGACCCATCCCAAAAGGTTGCCGAGTCTTGTATGACGAATTTTGTGGATTTTATTTTGGCTGTCGCGTAGCGTGTACAGGTACAAAGTTTTGACCTATCCAGGTTGTTTGTCATAGTGTTTGCTCAATGACGCTTAACTTGTAAAGGAGGGGAATTGAACTGGTGGATCTTTGACCCATCTAAGGTTGTTTGTCGAGTTACCACGACGCAATTAAAGAGAATTGAAATCCACCGGGATATTGACCCATCCGAGGTTGTTTGTCGAAATTATGACGCGTTAACTTGTGTGGAAGGGGTCAGAAGTCCACCAAGGACCTTTTGACCTATCCTAGGTTATTTGTCGAGTCTTTGCTCGACGCAACTGCGGTGGAAGAGGTCGTAGGAAGTCCACCAAGGACCTTTGACCCATCCTAGGTTGTTTGTCGAGTCTTTGCTCGATGACGTTAACTGTATGGAAGAGATCGGGAAGTCCACTAAGGACCTTTGACCCATCCTAGATTGTTTGTCGAGTCTTTGCTCGACGCGTTAACCGTATGGAAGAGGTAGGAAGTCCACCAAGGACCTTTTGACCTATCCTGGAGTCTTTGCTCGATGACGCTAACTGGAAGAGGTCGATTAAAACATCCGTTGTGATTGCCCAAAGTTGCTCTTTAACCTTGGCCTTTTCATTAGTATTACGATTTGCTTCGAACGATAATCAATTAGATATCCAATATTGATTTGGATAATCTTTTGAGATTAAGATTTGCCCCAAGTTCTACAAAAATCAAGGAACAAGTTTGATGAATGTTTATTCTTTGCTTCGCCCTTAAAAGCTTGAAATGCTACATCTCGATGGTGGTTTTGTTCTTGTTGGGGAACTTGGTCGCCATACAAGCTGATATAATGGGAATCTCAAGCAAACTATTGCATTCCTTAAAACCAATTGCGGTAGAGTAAAAGTTTTTTTAGCTAGAAATCCAAAGACACACATGTATAAAAGTGTGAACAATAAAACTCCAGAATTTTTACATGGAAAACCTCAAAAAGAGGGAAAACCAGGCCTAGCCCAGTAAAAAGCTTCCACTATGTATCTGTTTCAGAGTACAAGATCTTCCCGATACCGGGATTACAGAATTGTATATAAGAAAGGAACAACAGCTATGTGACAACGATCAGTTGTTTGCTAGTAGGATGATGATGGTGAATCGGGCGAGCAACCACCGGTGGAAATGCGGGGAACAATTACGCGTAAAATGCGGAACAATCACGCAAATGTAACAAGGTAGAAGTCATCATGATGGAGACCGACAGAGATTGATGACGGCAAGGATCAACGGCGGTATGATAGTTTATTTAATACTTTTTTGTTTGATGGATCTCTTTCTATATTGTGCCTTTTAAATAATTTCCTATCCTCTTCCTCAAAAGGACATGTCAAATGTGTTCTGGCTATTACTTTACTATGTTATATCTGGTGGGAAAGAAATAATGCTAAACATAGTGATATTCCTATGAAGTTTCACCATGTTATTGCTAGAACCAAGTGTAAAATTGCCTTTATAAAGTTTAACCTTCTTTCTCCTTCTAGCTTCAAAGGTGTCAAGCATAGGCCACTTATTTTGGGATTTTCCTCTCATCTGAGGTTGATTTTATTTGTAAGACTATTTATTGGAGAAAACCCATCTATCATATCATTAAGGCTAATATTGATGGATCCGCTTATGGGCTCTATGGTTGTGGGGTATTTTAAGAGATTTTAAAGGCAAGATGATTCGCTTTTGCTATTCCTTTAAGATCTTGTTCTTTTCTGAACTTTATGGCTTGCATTATGGCATATCGTTATGCATTTAGAAAAGATTTAAAAAATATCGAAATTGATGCTCTCCTCCTTTTGATTAAAGCATGGCAATGCTAAAGTTTACTATATTCTTACTAGGAGGCTTCTTGCTTCTCTTGATTATCATATTTCACATATCGAGAAGGGAACTGCTGATTTTCTTGGGTTGCAAAATCCTCTATGTCAATATATTCTCTTATGATAATATCCCTCCCTTATTCCGGGGACTTATAAATTTAGATAAAAGTGGTTTGCCTTATGTTAGAACATGTAAGCTTTTAATTTTGCCTTTTTCTCAACCTTTTGGCTCTGAGGTCTTTCCTCCCCTTTAGGAGGGAACTTATTTTTGTACAAAATCAACGCTCTTAAGTGCTATAACCTAATTATTGGATTGAAGTGTTTCAAGATGGGATATGATGATATAGTGTATCATTTTCTATTTATTTATTTTGTTTATCATTAAATATTTCTATGCGTTAGGGCTTTTTTCATCGCTACCTATATACCTAACTTGCACAATGTCTATCATATTTATTTGAATGGTTTGCACACTTATTTGGCAAGATGTTCTTCTTTCATTATCCGGAAATGCTTCTTTTTCTTTTGATGTGAGTTGCTTGAGGTTTCGACATTCCAATTTTTTACTAAGCATGGTGCCTTTTTGACCTTGGAGTTGTGTATGCCTTCCTTTGGGTTTGGTATTGTGGTCACTGCAGGCTAGTATCACATTATTTCTACCTTTCAACACCTGTGGGTGTTAGAAGTTTTTTGGGCTTTGGGTCATTATAGTATCAAGCTTTCTGGACTTATTATATGGAATATCCCTTACTCTATTATGATCTTTCTTTGGATCTATTTATATCCGGTGGTATTTAATTGTAATATGAAACCGGGGAGAGATTAGTGTGGATTATTTATTTGGCAATATATATGAAAGGGACCTTGGAATTCGTGACCGGAGTTGTGTATGCTTCTTTTTGGTTTGGTAGCACGCGGGGATTAACAATTAATTGTATTATTTATTTAAGTCTCATTGAACCGGATGCTTCTTCCTATCTTGTTAAGCTTGTTACAATTTAATTGTATTATGGATCTTGGGTGGATTGGTGTGGATTATTTATTTGATAGCTGTTGGCACTATATGGGCTCTAATGTTGATAAAGGAATGTGAAATTCGTTTCATTCATTGAAACTTTGTGGATCTCTTTTCATTGGTTATACTATTCTGTTGAGCTACATGATTTCTCTATGGACTGCTTTCCTGTTTGTTTTCTTTGATGGGTGGGATTACTTCCTTCCTTGGTTGGTAGTAGCATGTGTGCTTTGTCCCTCCTCCGGATGCACATGTATGCGCCCAAGTGTGGAGTGTTTGGAGCCCCCTCTAAAATTTTACTATTTCTTTCCAGCTTTATGCTTATCCCTTAGATTTAACTCTTATTTTATTGGTGCTAACTGTCTTCTAGTTGTTTGTGGTCCTTTTCTGTATCAAGCAAGCATTTTCTTTGGGATAAACTCTTTTCAACTCATCATCTAGTTGGTGAGCATGGGTTGCTCCTATGGGCCTTTTACTCTCCATATTTTTTGGGTATTTTCTTTGCTTTTGATGTGTGGGTTGTACTTAGGGGATTTACTCTTTAGGATGATTGTAGCTCTTTGAGCGGAGACTCTGAGTTTATCACCATAAGGATCTTGTAACCTTTTTTTTCGAGCAATAAAATTCCCATATGGGTTTCTAAAAAAAGAATATATATATATATATATATATATATATATATATATATATATATATATATATATATATATATATATATATATATATACATATATATATATAATAAATATGATGATAATCATGTGACAAAACTGAGTGAGCATAACTCTTATGGATGACTAATAATTTCTTATGATTTTTCGCAAAAGTTATGATAATTTTAATTTATTTAGAGAACAATATGATAATAGATGAATCTATGAATTTAAATTAGTGCAAAGAATATAGAATAAAATGAAAATAATATACTTAAAATAAATTTAATTATTGTTGAAAATTCTATGAATATAAGTTTATCATTTATTTACATGAATAAATGAATATAAAATAAAATATGATTATCAACGATCATGATTGAGAGGTGACAGGCAAACCCTCAACGTCACTTTATATCCAACTATGTACTTGAAATATATCAAAATATGATATTTATCTAAATATGAATTAGAAAGTGTACTTTAAATACACTATCTCAAAATACAATACATTTTGAAACAACTCATCTAACTGTGTAAGGTAGCATTTTTTATGTTATTTAAAACTTTAGAAGATATGTTACATTTAAGTAAATAAAAGGATTTATGTGTTAATATAAAGCAATAATCTCTCTCTCTCTCTCTCTCTCTATATATATATATATAGATTTTATGTTTTTGAACATATTTAATTGGGCTCAAACGTTAAATAAGTCAAATAAAAATAAAATACTATGCTAATGCTTTGGCTGATCAAATTCAGCTCTTTTGTACTCTTTATCTTTGTTAATTAGTGTGCTTTATTATTGATATCTTTAATATTAATATTAATAAAATATAAAAAATTTTAATCACGAGTGTCGAAAATTGGAAGAAGGAAGATTATAACAATTATACATCATAAAAATATTGTTTATTTTATATTCTTGTTATAATAAATATATTTTTTTTAAATTGAGAGGCTTTCCCCTATAATAGTAATAATAATATAATAATATATGAAAGTTTCTTCTATGAATTTTCATGTTAGATAGGTTCCTTCTATGGCTTTTCTTTAGTTACATATGTTATATTTGTATTATACGGAATATATTGTTTATATTAAGATAAATAAATTTGATTGATGGATGTCGAGCAATTTGTTTTTTTTTTTTATTCACATAATATATATTTATTTTTCTATATATATATATATATATATATATATATATATATATATATATATATATATATATATATATATATATATTTCAAAAGATGTGTTTAAACTTTAAAAATAATTAGTGAATGATATTTTTGATGTGATATAAATATTTAGATATTAGATATATAAATATAAAAGAATTATATGGTATGTATGTAGATCTTCTTTTCTTAAAAAGATAGAAATTAACATTCAATAGTTAATTCATCAATATCAAGATAAAAAATAGTAGGGAAATTTGCATACATAGCACATAATTTTATACTATTTATGTAACTATCATTCTTTTGATCATTGATTAAATAAGAATTAGATTTAAATATTTTTCACTAACTATAGCTTTATATGTAGGAATGTATACCATAAAAACAAAATATTAGATATCACAAATGGCTATCATCTACACTGAGAGATTTCAAGGTTTTATAAAATAAAAATAAATAATAAAAAAACTCTTATGGTTGTTTATTTTTAATCATTTTAATAATGCTTCCAATCCATGCCATGGATTAGTTGATGAATGTATTATTCTATTGATTTTAAATAAATAATATTTTAATGCTCACTTCTTTTAATCCTCCTTGAATCATAGCTACCTAATTAGGTTTATGATGGAGCTCTTATATAGTGTTAATTTCATTCATTATACCATTAGAAAGATCATTATGTGTTAATTTCTTATTTTTATCTTCTTGTGCCCATTGAAATGATTTTAATAATTTTCATAGATATTTGTATTTTTAATTGATGAATTTAGTTATGCATATTAAAGAGGTCTAGCTAAATCCAAAGAGTTCAAGCATATGTTCATTGTTGGTTTATGTTTAAATTAACTTTAATCAAATATTTATTAAGTTCTTGTGTAAAGTTTGGCTTATCTTATATGTGTTATTTTAATTAAAAATATATTTAAACATTTTGAAAACCAAATTATTCATAAAGGCCTAATATTAAAATATATGCCTTCATTTTAGAAAAAATAATTATGTCAAGAATATCCAATCATAATTTGTATTAGGATAAGGATCATTGCCCTTGGATCTATATTAAGATTATTGCTCCATCTAATGCCAATAATTTCACTAATTTTAGTGTAGATCCAAGAATAATAAATCTCATTCATTAAGGAATTTGGTCACTATATCCTTACACTATTTTTTTCTTAATGTTATATGTTGTTGTGCCTTATTAGAGTTTTTGACATTATTTTTGTTCTTAATGCTTCATTTCTATTGTAAAAGTTGATCATTAGCTAAAAAAAAAAGATAATTTGTCTTTATAAATTGTTTAAGACGGTTTTAATATATTCTCAAGTAGAGATTAGAAATATATGTGAATTTAAGTAAATAACGCTTCTTCTTTTTCTTATGATTATCCTTTTCTCAATTCTCACTATTTCACTCCCACATTCTTTATTATGTAGTCCTAGTGGCATCACTTTTCACATGTGTATTACATTTATTTACTTACTTACATTTTTCTTCTCATTATAAAGAGTTTTTATTAAAAGATTTTTATTACAACATTAACAAAATTTGTTATTATTATTTTGAAAGAAATTATGTTTACATCTAATAAATAAATTAGTCCTTCTAGACTACAATGAAACTAAATTGAGATAATTTAATTTGAAATAAAATGAGAGAGAATTGGCTTTGAAGTAGAAACAAATGCAGTGCATACATTTGCACAAATATGTGTGTGTACATATATATCACCTCCATTCAAAACAATAGATCTCCAACATATTGTATTATTTCCATCACCATTAAAATTGATTATTACAATTACTCATCATTTTACACTTAACAAACAACCATGATATTATTCTTGATTCCTTGCAACAAACATAAAGAGATCTATCACTCTTCTTTAGACTTGAGCCCGCATAATCATTAGTCCATAAGGCATGAACAATTCGACAAGAACCATTTTTCTTCTTTTAGGATTATAGCCCATATCCTTAGAGTTGATCATTATACCATATGTGTATGATTCCTATGCTTGATCTTCTATAACACTCATGATTGTATTCTTTCATGTATTTATCCCATTTCTTCAAATTTGCCTCCATCAATTTTATGCTTGGAAGAAACCCACCATTAAGAAAATGTGTTAGCCACATTGCCCTAATCTCTATATAGGTCCGATAAACTCTCTGAATATCCAATTATCATCATTTGTGAAATTCTAGGATTTATGGATTCTCTATCAAAAAATAAAATCAACAAAGATAAACTTTCAAATCTAATAATTAAAAGTGTGCTGTCATGAATTTGTTTTATAAAATTTTTAATAAGAAATTACTTCTTGTTATGTTTCTTCTATGTTATAGGTAGTCATTATGGATGCTAAAAAAATGCTCATCATTCATCTACAATAGTATTTAGATCGATAACTAGCATAAGTTAAACTAATTTTATAAGCTCTTATATTTAATCGGTCAAATAGGAACAAAATTTAGTTCTACCACATTCAACTCAAGGATAGCTTTTTTGTTTATATATACATTAAAAGATACATATAAATGACATGTGTATGGATGTAGGTATATATATCTATTACATATATACAAGCTTGTTAAATATACAAAAAATTTGACTCATATGTTTAACGAGTGACCTAAATAACATTGCTTGCTCAACCTCATAATATCACCCTATTACCCATTTAGTGAAACTATGCATGAATTAATACACTAATATATGATTTAAGTAGGCATAAAAAATATTAAATTAATCAAAATGTATCTAAAAATTGATGAGCCTCATGTTCAAGATCAATTTTGATGATAACAAATGAATACATCAATGTTCTAATGAATTTTTTTATGTGTTTGATATATTAATTGCTAATTACATATCCAATACATCTCACAATATGTTTGAAAAAGAAAAAAAATAGAAGAATGAAAGATAGATCAAAATGGAGGTTATATGATAACTAACATATGTATGATTACATATAAATTATATCATAATATTTAAATATCATATTTCAAAATTAACAAAAATATATGAAATTTTGTATTTTAGCCAAACTCATTTTATAATCAGGGAATTTACATCTGATTTCATCTCCAATGGATTCCTTTTTTTTCCTTTAATTTGATAGGTTAGATGACCCATGTTTGATTAAAATTGAATTTATTATGACTTTTCAAACATTAGCTAATTTTATTAATGAATGCATGCTACATGCTTTGAATATATTAAGAGACATATTTGATTATTTTTGACTTGCCCATATAAAATAGCCAAATTTTGGGTGCTTTAATTTAATATTTATTTAATATAAATTATAATTTAATTGAATATTAATTTATTATTTAATAAAATGATGTTAGAATAATATATATATTTTTAAATAATTCAAAATGACCTTCTTGCTTATAAATAGCTTATTCTCTTCATGAAAATATTCCTCATTCAAATTCAAAATCCCTCCAAAGAAATCTAAGATAAAGTTTTCTAGATTTTCCTTCCAAGTGTTCTCAAAATATTGCAAGATCAAATCCTTGGTTTGAAGCTTCAACATATTCAACTAAATAACCTTTCTCAAATTACTTGAGTTGATATTAATTTTTTTAGTTGTTCATACTATTTTCACCATATATTTATTCTTTCTAATTTATACTTTTGGTGGATTAGTCTTTGGACATCAAAGTCTAAGTTTTCACATCAAAAGTTTCTTCACCATTTTTTTTGTAAAACTCTTATAGTTTGTAAGATTTATTTCAACTTCAAAATTTTATCTTCCTATAATTTTATTTTGGTTTTTTGAAATATTTCTTCATTAGTATTATTTGAAAGATCATTTATTCTTAGATCTATTTTAGAAGTATATTTTAAGCATTTTAAATTAATTTATTGTGCTGAAATTATTTTCATATTTGTTAGATCTCTCTTTTTAATTAAAAGCTTAGCCTACTTAGATCTATCATATACTAATTTTATTTAAGTATTTTGTGATCATTTGCATTAATTAAAAGCACCTTTTGGTCAAAATATAATAAATTATTCCTTGCTGAAATTTATTTTATTGTGCAAAAGAATATTGTGAATATATTTTGAAATCATTTTTATATTGGTCTACAAATTATAATAACATAAACATCTTAGTAAGATTACTTTAAGACATTTATTTTATTATTTCTTATCAATATTAAGAGCATTTTATCTTGCCAAATTAAGTTGTAAAGTGATCATTTATAAGTTGTGAGATCATTTTTTGAATTGGATAGCTTGGTATATTTAGAGATTTATTTTATCAAAATTTATTATTTTATATTTTTCTTTTTAAAATTTATATGTACTTCCCTTCGTAGGGAGTACATATTATTGTAGGGGTTACCCCATTATAGAGTGCTATTTCTAAGCTATTTTGCATTTAGTGGATTAAGGGTGGCTGGACGATTAATTTTGGGGCTAACCTCATAAAATTGTGTAACTATTGTCTCTCTTTACTTTATTGTTCTTTTATTTCTACCATTAAGAATTGTATCTTATCATTATAAAATCAAAATTAATTTTCAAAAAAAAAAAATTAAATATTTAACTTTTAAACTTTTAATATCGCCTAATTCACTCTTGGGTGCTATAGTGACTCAATTGGTATCAGAGCCTAGGCTCTTTTATTGGCTTAACTTCCAAGAGTAGATCTTTTCACTATGGCACAAGGTTTTCCAAAGGGTTCACTAGTAGGGACAATCCACTCATAGACCTCCACTTTTAGATAATGTACTATTTGATTATTGGAAAAATAGATTTAGAATATTTTTAAGAGATCAAGATGCACGATGTGGTATATGTTGACACATCAATATCATACACCCACAATAGAAGTAAATGGCATTAAAGTAGAAAAATCTTTTGAGGAATGGTCAGAAATGAAAGAGAACTTAATGAATTAAATGCTAGGGCATGTAATACTTTACATTGTGCTTTACTACTAGACGATTACATGAAAATTTCTATGTTATGCACAATAAAAGAAATATTGGATAAACTCATTATAACTTATGAAGGAACTAGTGAAGTTAAAGATGCTCACATAAATAGACTTGTTCATCAATATGAGTTATTTCATATGTTTCCTTCTAAAATTTTTCGATATGTATACTAGATTCATGAAAATAATTAATACATTGCATTCTCTTGGAAAAACATATAGGAATCAAGACTTAGTCTATAAGATTCTTAGATGTCTTCCAAAAGAATGGGAAGCTAAAGTAATAGCTATGAAGCTAAGAATTTATCTACTTATCCACTTGATCAGCTTTTGGGTTCTTTGATAACACATGAATAGGTTATTGCTCAAAGGGAAAGATGGATAACTCAGCAAAAAGGGAGAAGGAGAAAGGAAAAGCCATTGCATTACAAGTTGATGATAGTGATGAGCGTAGCACCTTAAGCTTGGATGGTGATAGTTATGAGGTGGTCATGCTATCCAAAAGGCTTGGAAAATTGCTAAGGAAGAAGAATCAAAGGTACAAAAAAAAAATCTAAAACTATAAATTTCAAACTAAGAAATTTTCTATAGGTGAATGGATCATTTGTTACCATTGTAAAAAAGTCGGACACATAAGAGATTATTGTAACTTGTTGAATCAAAGAAGAAAGTGATTGATGTGGAAAGAAGAAAAATATGAAGTAGAAAAAGTACCATAAGAAGAAGAAGAAGGCTTTATGGGCCAATTGATTCAAATGAATCAAGTACTCATCCGATGAAGAGGTCAACATATGTCTTATAAAATGGAGAATCGACTTAGATTCAAGAGGTATGTAATGATATATCTTATGATGAATTAGATGATGCTTTTAATGATTTAGTTATTAAATATAAAAATTAAAAGAAAATACTAAACCTTAGAAAAGAACATAAAAATTTAGATATGCGGTTTGTGATTTAAAAAATGAATGTGATAATTTAAAAATAAAAATAATTCTTTATTGAATTGTTCCTTACTTGTATGTAAACTTGAAAGAGAGAATATCATGTTAAAATTAAGATTAGAATTATGTTTGAAATCACAAGTTCATTATAATGCTTCATTAAGTAAAACATTTAAAAAATTATTTGCATCATACACATACCATTCATATACCTTATAATTATCGCCATATGCAAACATTAATGTTTGGTGCAACTATTGTGATAGAAAAGGTCATATTTCATTTGATTGTTATGCACATAAATTACAAAACACTAAGCAATCATCTTATGTAGAAAATTAAAAAATTATAACCACACATGCTAGATATATTGCTTTTTAAATGTGGACCCAAACATGTTTGGGTTCTAAAGAATGTGATTTTCTTTTGTAGGAATTCCTTCAAAGCAAAATCAAAGAAGATAATTTGGATGGATGTTCATAACATATGATAGGAGATGTAGATAAATTCATAACTTTAGAATCAAGTGATGGAGGATTTGTTACATATGGAGATAATGCAAAGGGAAAGATCATTGGCATTGGTTATATTTTTAAGAATTCTATCACTTTAGATAAAATTTTTTTAGCAGAAGGATTAAAATATAATTTAATTTCTATTAGTCAATTATGTGATAAAGGTTTGAATGTAGTATTCCATGCATCATATTGTATTATAAAAAATAATGAAAATATTTTTTAATAGGACAAAGACATAAAATTATTTATGTCATTGATTTAGATAGCTTTCATGATGTGAATTTGAATTTACTTTATTTAAAAGTGCTCATGATGATATATGGTTATGGCATAGGAGATTATGTCATATTGTAACACACTCAATAAAATTGCTAAACTTGATTTAGTAGTTAGCTTGCTAAATTAAATTTTCATTTAAACTATGTTTGTGATGCATATATTCATGGTAAGCATTCTAGAAGCTCATTTAAAGTAAAAATATTATTTCTACTTCTAGACCTTTAGAATTATTGCACATGGATTTATTTGGTCAAATTATCACCATTTGTGGTAAAAATTATGATTTTGTGATTGTTGATTTATCTAGATATACCTGGTTTTATTTGTAGCTAATAAAGATGATGTTTTTGGTGAGTTTAGAAAGTTTTCTAAATTTATTCAAAGAGAATAAGCCTTTGATTAATAAAATTATTTGAGGATTATTGTGATGAACATGGGATTAGACATAATTTCACATAGAACTCCCCAACATAGTAGAGAAAAATAGAATATTAATTAAATTACAGATCTATGCTTGATGAGTATAAAAAGGCAAGACATTTTGAAGCGAAATAGTGCATGTTATGACTAGGATCTATTTTAGACCAATTTTGAAGAAGACTATGAATTATTTTTTGGAAAGAAACCTAAGATCGAACACTTTCATGTTTTTGGATGTAAATGCTTTATTTTGAATAATGGAAAAGAGCATTTAGGTAAGTTTGATTGCAAATTAGATGATGATATTTCCTTAGGATACTCTCTAGTAGAGCTTATAGAGTTTTCAATAAAAGAAAATGATTGTAGAAGAATCAATACATGTTATTTTGATAAAAATTTAATTGATCCCATTAGAAATGAAGTGATTGATGAAGAGATTGATAATTTTAAGAAAATATCTTTGGAAGATAATGGGATGATTCATTTTGCCTAAAGAAATGGAAAAATAAAAAAATTATAAGAAATAAGATTAAGAGAGAATAGGGAGACATAATAGAGATGTTGATATTAGAGATTTTTATTGAGGTTGAATTAAGGTTTAGACAAGGTCACAAGTTGATGGTATATATTTTGAAGAATCTTTTGCACCCGTAGCAGGACTAGAAGCTATTAGGTTACTCCTTGCTTATCCTTATTTTGGGGATTTTAAACTTTTTTAAATGGATGCCAAGAGTGTATATTCGAATGGATTTATTGACCAAGATGTATTTGTAGAGCAACCACCTAGATTTGATAGCCTTAATTGTCCAAATCATGTGTATAAATTAAAGAAAGGCTTATATGGTTTAAAACAGTTCCTCTTGGTATGAAGGTTAAGTAACTTTTTAATAGATCATGGATCTAGAAAGGGTAGAGTGGATACCACCTTATTCCTTAAGAGCATAGATGATGATTTAATTGTGGTACAAGTGTATGTAGATGATATATTATTTGGAAGTATAAATGAATCTTTGTGCCATGAGTTCTCATCTTTGATGTCTAAAGAGTTTTAAATGAGTATGATGGGAGAACTTAATTTTTTCTTAGTTTTTCAAGTGAAGCAACAAGAAAATGGCACATTCATCTCAAAACTAAGTACACAAATGAATTGCTTGAGAGGTTTGACATGAAAAAAATTAAATCTAGTAAAACTCTTATGAGCCCATCTACAAAATTGGATTTTGATGAATTAGGAAAATCTATTGATCAAAAACTTTATAGGGGTATGGTAGGTTCACTTTTATACTTTGCTACTAGTAGGCCTGATATTTTATTTGTTGTTTGTTTGTGTGCTCATTTTCGTGCCAACAAAAGAATCTCATTTAATAGCAATCAAGCATATATTTGAATTTGATAGTAACTACTAGGTTAGTTTATGGTATCCTAAAATTCTTTATCATGTTATTTAGTTGCTTATTCGATGATTTTGATGGATGTAAAGTAGATAGAAAAGCACATTAGGTACATGTCATTTTAGGATCATCACTTGTGTCTTGGTTGTCTAGGAAATAAAATCAGAATTTTCTCCATCAGAGGTCTACATACTTGCCGTTGTGTATTCGAGGTCTTTTAAAGCAATAATTAAAAGATTTTGGTATTAAGCAAGATCACATTCTAGTTAAGTGTGACAATACTAGTGCTATTAGTTTGACCAAAATCCTATCCAACACTCACGAACCAAGCATATAGAAATTAGACATCATTTTATTAGAGATAATGTTTTGAAAGGTGATGTTAATATTAATTTCAATAGTACCGAAATTGCGATATTTTACAAAACCATTACTAGAAGAACGTATGTTTTAAGATGCATGCTTTGAATGTTAGATCCTAATATTTAAAATTATATGTAGTTTATTCTCACTTTTGATGTTGTCAAAGGCAAGAGTAAAATATTGGTTAGTATTAAGTTTATTTCATACATACCTAGCAACATTATTCATCTCTTGTGTATAAAATTTTTTTAGAAGAGAATTTTTTTAAAAACTTTGATGAAAGGTCAATTTGCACCTTCATCAAAATCAATACTAACATTAGTTTATCATCATCAAAAAGGGGGAGATTGTTTGCTTGATGAGCCTCATGTTCAATTTGATCAATTTTGATGATAACAAACGAATGCTTGGATGTTCTAATGAATGTTTTTATGTGTTTTAGATATATTAATTTCTAATTACATATCCAATACATCTCACAATATGTTTGAAGAAATTGCAAGAATAGAAGAATGAAAGATAGATCAAAATAGATAATGTGAAGCTCAAGATATAATATTTTAAGTTATATGCATTTATAACTATCTTAGAAATTCATATGAGTTCATTAGCATGAATTAATTTGCTCACAACTTAACATATTATTTTAATGAGGTTAATTTATATAAATCTCTATCTAAATAACATTCAATTATATGTTACATAGCATTTGAATTGTCAAAATAATAAATGATAATAAATTATGACTATTAAGTGTAATTATTTTATTTACTTAATATAATTAAGTATTTTAATTTAATTTGAAGGTTATATGATAACTAACATATGTATGATTATATATAAATTATATCATAATATTTAAATTTCATATTTCAAAATTAACAAAAATATATGAAATTTTGTATTTTAGCCAAACTCATTTTATAATCAAGGAATTTACATCTCATTTCATCTCCAACGATTCCTTGGATTTTTTTCCTTTAATTTGATAGGTTACATGACCCATGTTTGATTAAAATTGAATTTATTATGACTTTTCAAACATTATGATTTTATTAATGAATGAATGCTACATGCTTTGAAAGAGCCATATTTGATTATTTTGACTTGCCCATGTGAATAATGTTTAATTTAATATTTATTTAATATAAATTATATTTTATTGAATATTAAATTATTATATAATAAATGATGTTAGAATAATATTATTTTTTGAAATAATTCAAAATGACCTTCTTGTCATAAATAGCCCTTATTCTCTTCATGAAAGTATTCTTCATTCAAATTCAAAATACCTCTAGCAAATCTAATAAAACTTTTCTAAATTTTCCTTCCAAGTGTTCTCACAAGTTCAAATCCTTGGTTTGGAAGCTTCAACATATTCAACTAAGCAACCTTTCTCAAATTACTTGAGTTTGTTTTCTTGATTCCTTTTAGTTGTTCATACTATTTTCATCATATATTTATTCTTTCTAATTTATACTTTTGGTGGATTAGTCTTAGGATATCAAAGTCTAAGTTTCACATCTTTGGTCATTTTTTTGTAAAACTCTTGTTATAGTTTGTAAAATTTATTTCAACTTGTTAAAATTTTTATCTTCCTACAAATTTCTTTTGGGATTTTGAAATATTTCTTCATTAGTCTTATTGGAAAGATCATTTATTCATAGATCTATTTTAAAAGTATATTTTAAGCATTTTAAATTAATTTATTATGCTAAAATTATTTTCATATTTGCTAGATCTCTCTTTTTAATTAAAACCTTACTACCTAGATCTATCATATACTAATTTTATTTAAGTATTTTGAGATTATTTGCATTAATTGAAAGCACCTTTTGGTTAAAATATAATAAATTATTCCTTGCTGAAATTTATTTTATTGTGTAAAATAATATTATGAATATATTTTGAAATCATTTTTATATTAGTCTACAAATTATAATAACATAAACATCTTAATAAGATTACTTTAAGCTATTTATTTTATTATTTCTTATCATATTAAGTGAGCATTTTATCTTGCCAAATTTTTAAGTTGTGAAGTTTTTAAGTTGTGAAGTGATCATTTATAAGTAGTGAGATCATTTTTTGAATTGGATAGCTCGCAATATTTGTGAGAGATTTATTTTATCAAAATTTATTATTTTGTATTTTTCTTTTCGTGTTGTAAAATTTATATTGGGATTGTACTCAACTCTTTGTAGGAGAGTACATATTATTGTAGGGTTGTACTTGATAGGAGATACTATTTGTAAGCTAATTTGCATTTAGGATTCTAGCCGGGGTGGCTAGCTGAGCTTGGGGTTTAAACCACGTAAAATTGTGTGTCTATTATCTCTCTACTTTACTATTCTTTTATTTTTGTTGCATTAAGAATTGTATCTTGTCATTATAAAATCAAAATTAATTTTCTACTAAAACTTAAAATTTAATATTTAACTTTTAAAATTTTAATATCACCCAATTCTTCCTTGGGTGCTATAGTGACTCACATAAATTGTGTCTACAAGATTTTCTTAGATGATGCAACCCATGGTCGATAAGGATCTTTCAGTTCAAGGAGCCACAATCTTTTGAAGTGTAGGAGATTTGAAGATGTTGCAAAGCTCATCCCGACCAAAGATGACTAAATCAGCATTTATGGGTGTAGATTCACCTTCCACTATTATACCATATTTGCATAACTCAAAACTTTTTGAATATTTTAGAATAATGCTCTCATTTTTACCCTCTCATAGAAATTTTTGGTAGTAAAGCAAATAAGGAGGAAGTCATTGCTTGAAAGAAGCTATGGTGGGACATTTCATCCTCAATATGGGTGATGTTCTTGATGTAGCTCTCAACAAACATAGATATAACCCATCTCTATATTAAAAAAAAGGAATTAATGATATACATGGATATCTAATTTAAATAATAATAATAATAATAATAATAATAATAATAATAATAATAAGTAGGTGAAAGTATTTACTAAAGGAGAATGGATAGTTGCCAAGAGGCTTAGCATGATTCCTTCTCGAGGCTTGTGAAAGAGTAGTTCTTCGAAGCGATTAAAATAATAGTAACCGAAAGGGATGCCCCATGGAGAAATTTGGTAAGTTCCATCATTTTGTTCAACAATCATTGTGCAAGGAAGCTTCACACCTAAAAGTTCAAATTTAGGAAAGAGAATAAGATAGATGATAAATTTTACTGGGTGGCCTAAGTAAGTTATATATGTTTGGAGTACAAAAGTGCATAGTTCTCAGGTTCCATAGTAATACTCATTATATGTAATGTAGGTGAAAAATCATATGATTTATTTAACCAATTTAAATGATGATAATAATAATGATTATACCATTGATATCAAGACAAATGAGAACAACATCGAGAACGATTTGAGAAAATCAATGATAATGATATGCTTTTCTTTGACAAACTTCAAATGATAGTGCTTCCCATATTTGCTAAGTCCATAGAGTGAATCACCTTACCATTGAAGGCCTCAGGACCTTTATTCTCAGGAAAGCTTGGGATATTCGAGAGACCGTTGAATCATCATAAGCAAAAGACCACAAAGTCCATGACATGTTCCTATGATGCAGAAGGTGTTTTTAATTTGTAGTAGAATATTTATTCTAAGTAATCAAATTAAGCAATCTAATGGATTGAAATAATCATGAAATGAGAGCTAAATTTTTATTGAAATAAATGAGATCTTAGAATAATATTTTTTTTGTAAGATAATATATTTTCAAAGCTCTTGATATGTCTACATACGTTTTGTGGATAATATATAAAAATGGATGATCGAAAAAAATACCATACTGTTGAAAATCAAAATTGAAAATTTAATAAAATATATATATATATATATATATATATATATATATATATATATATATATATATATATATATATATATATATATATATATATATATAATGTAAAAAATGATGCCGATGGCCTCAGCTTTGAAGATTTTTTTTATGTATAAAATTTAACTCAAATCTTTGTTTTGAAAAATAATTTTGACCCAAAATATTCAAATTAAAGTTTTGATCAAAGTAAATTACAAAGCTGTGGTTCTATGTAATAATTCTAAATTTCTATTTAAGTGTTCTTAAAATAACAGATATTTAAAATTAATTATTATTCAAATAATTAATTTTCTTAAAATAAATTAATTTTAAAAATAATAATTCTTACTTCTAAAGTAATTAAAAAAAACTTAATCCCCATTTCGAAATAAAAAATAAAAATTACTTAATTCCTATTAAAAAAAAGCCATCCTTTGAAAAAAAAAATTATTTCTTTGACCCGTAGATTACTGTCTATTCATCTTAAATCAATTTGGCATATTTAATTATATAATATTATCCTTTATATTTAATACATATATAATATGTTATCAAATAATTGAAACTTCATGGAGGGAACCAATCTAACATGAAAATTCATTAAAAAATTCTTCAAATAATAATAATATTTATTATTAATAATATCATTATTATCAGTGGAAGTCCTTTCAAATATCAAAAAAATATATATATTCATATTAATTTAATATGATTAAATAAAAAATTAATTTTTTTTTAAAAATTTACAATACATGATTTATACATGCAATCTTCCTTCTTTGTAAAAAAATATTACGTGCGGACTTCATACGCATACGTTCCTAATATTTTAAAAGATTTTAAAATTTAGACTCTTAGTAGATTTTGTGCCCTTCATATATTCAATATATAATTTATTATTATGAAGTATTAGTTATTAAAATGATGTTTGATGCATATTTAACTTATGATTTAATTATTTAATTTATGGAGTTGAGTACTCGATAATGCATCTGCACTCATAGTACACTAATATTCTACAATAAATATGATTTAAAAATAAGTTTAATTTATTAATTCAAGTCAAATATAATATAAAATAAGTTTAATTTATCATTAAAAAACAAACTTTTACATATGTCATATTTTGATTGAAGTCGGAAGAAAATGGATCATAAAGTATGTGGAAAATAAATTCAAGTGTTTTGAGCATAAAATAAAACCTAAAATAAAAGATTCACACAGAAGACTATGAGAGATGGCTGCAACTAAATTCTTATTTGTGTAAGGCACCTTAGCTTAGTGGTTGAGAACTAAAGCTATCAATCAGGTAGTGTTGAGTTCAAATTCTTGTATGTGTTCTTTGTGTGTATGAGTTTGAGATGAAATTTGCTCAAATGTCCCTCCAAATAAATAAAAAAAAAGATTCTTAGCTACTTTTATATAATAATTTTTTTGATCATTTGATGCTTTTAATTTTTTTATTTATTATTTTTTCTTTAGAACTAAAGTTTTCTACTTTTTGTATTTTTATTCCTAGTTATAAAAAATTCTTGTTTAGCTTTAAAATAACTTAGTGTGTCTATGTGCATATATATATATATATATATAAGGTCATTTTTCATAAAATTTTAATTTTATTCTTTTTTTATAGAATTTATGTCAAGGTCTTGTGGATGGATGTGCCTCTTAAAACCTAATGATTATCTTTAGAGTACATCCATGGCATCAAGTGTTTGGAATTCATATTTATGATTGTCACCTAATTTGATGTATGTATTATGAATGTAAAAATTGTTATTTCTTATTTGTGATAATGTTAATTTATTTGCACTAAAATGTGATTAATATCAAACAATATTAATAGCATAATCGGTCTAAATTTTAAAAATAATGGATTGGGCAATGCATTTTTATATACTTTTTAAATATGCTAATGAATTATATGAGATAGCTTTAAACATTTATGTTTATGGTATGTCCCATATAAGGTATTCTATTATATTTCATCAAGTATGCATGATGACCTTACATGGAATATCTAAAACATCACCATGATGAAGAATTACTAATCCTCCTAACAATAGCAAGCCATAGAATCATTTTGATGATGTGCATTTCCTTTTTGTTTAAGAAAATCATATAATATGCCAATTTCAATATGCATGAGTAGTTGTTAACATAAACAACATCAAAATTCTAATAGATATTGACACTTGGGTGAGACAAGTTCAAGTTTCTGCTT
Organism: Cymbidium sinense; assembly: GCA_021442155.1. Lineage (NCBI taxonomy): Eukaryota > Viridiplantae > Streptophyta > Magnoliopsida > Asparagales > Orchidaceae > Cymbidium > Cymbidium sinense. Next base: position 9,634,075 of record CM038232.1, read on the forward strand.
AAATTGAGATTGAGTCATACTCATTAAAACTTAACTAAATTAGTACTTAACCAAATTAATATCCTTTGCTTAATCTTCTAGCTCTTTCTAGAGATGATCCAAGCTATCTTTCCTTTCCAAATTTTAGTTTAATTCAAATTCTTAATTTATTCATAAATTTAATTCTAATGTAGCTTATATAAAAATCATATTCAACCCCTTAACCAAAGTTAACTAGAATTTGGACCTAAAATGATCATTGGATTTAAATGTGATTTAAACTCATTTAAAGAGATTTTTAATCATTTATATTCAAATCAAATTTAATTCATATTGATAACTTTAACCTTAGCAAACCTTTGGGTAGACCTAACTTAATCTTAATTAGTTTAAGTGGATTCAGATGTGGTATAAGCATTCAATTTTTTTCATCAGTGATTAAAATATTTGTCTAAATACTTTAATTGATTAATAGATCTTTAGAACTAACTTACAGGGGCTAGATTTAACCTTTGATCAACCTAGTCAAAATTAACCCCAAATTTAATTAGTTATTTTGACCCAATAAATCGAACACTTGGTGAAACCTATTTTAAAGGATTAAACCATCAAACTTCTTATGTTCTAACCATAATTAATGATTAGATTAAATTAAGTTCCCTAGGCTAAATAGGTCATTAATAACTATGTTCAAAAACAACCATGGCCTACCATATAAATAGGTCATTATTATTTATCTATGACTAATATAGCCAAATAATATATTGGTGAAGCTTTATTATACGTTTTGAACTAATTTAACTTAAAATAGACCTATTTAACCCTATAAGATCAAAGCTGTCAAATTGGCCATATTGATTAAACATAAGACCTCAAATAAATTTCAATAGGTTAAACATATCTCACTTATTAGCTCTAAATTAATTATTGGAAGAACCTACCACCACTTAAAATTTCTTTATCTAATAAGTTTGGTGGCCAGAAAATTAGCTTTTGATTTTTTATGAGAAAATTTGGCAAAAATTCTAATGGTAATTTATATCAAAAATTACTGCCAAATTTAATTAGTTATTTTGAGTCAATGAATCAAATCAATTTGTGAAACCTATGTTAAAGGATTAAACCATCAAACTTGTATGTTCTAACCATAATTAATAATTAGATTAAACTAAGATCCCTAGGCTAAATAGGTCATTAATAATTATGTTGAAAAATAATCATGGCCTACCATATTAATAGGTCATTATTATTTATCAATGACTAATATAGCCAAATAATATCTTGGTGAAGCTTTATTAGACTTTTTGAACTAATTTAACTTAAAATAGACCTATTTAACCCTATAAGATCAAAGCTCTCAAATTGGCCATATTGATTAAACATAAGACCTCAAATAAATTTCAATAGGTTAAACATATCTCACTTAACACTAATTAGCTCTAAATTAATTATCAAAAGAACCTACAACCACTTAAAATCTCATTAATTAATTAGTTTGGTGGCCAAAAAAATAGCTTTTCATTTTCCGTGAGAAAATTTGTCAAAAATTCTAATGGTAATTTATCTATCGAAATATAAAATTTTTTTTTTACTTAAATGTTTAAAATGTTACTAAAAAAACTAAAAAGTAAAATAAAAAGGGCCTTTTAACTATAATTTTTTTAAATAATTAAAGAAGATATGCATTGTAATATTTGATTTAAATATTACTTCATAGATTAGAAAATAAAATTATAGTTAAATATTTTCAATACTATAGTGTTGCATGTAGGGGATGTGTACATCCATAGATTCCATATTAGAAATTTTTAAATGTGGGCTCACATATGAATTTAATTATACATTATGCATTATCTTATTTTTTAAGCCTATTAATTTTGTGATCAAATAAAGATTAATTAATTTTAGGCTTTTGAGACATCTTATTTATTTTATATGGAATTATCGTGTGTAGAAACCGGACAATTTATTTTATTTTAATAATGTGCTGAAATAAAGTAAAATGCACTCAAGTATAAATAGGGTCATGGTTTCCATTCTAAAGGGTGAAGTTCTCATTTTTCTCATATCTCATCTTGAGTGAAAAGAAGTCTCTCTCTCTCTCTCTCTCTCTCTCAAGAACACCCTTTTAGAAGTAGAAGGATAAAATCCCGCATTAGCTCTTCTATGGATTCATGAACGCTTCCGATTAAATTTTGTTGATGATTTGACATGAGATCCGAACTAGATAAATTTATTTTTTTTATCTTTATATGTTTCCAACAAGTGGTATTAGAGTAGTTATCATGTTGAATCGTTGAGAAATGATTTTTCTTCTTCATCTTTTGTATTGATTATTTGAAAATTTTAGATCTAAGTACATGATTCAAAATTTTCAAGCAAATAATTTCATTTGCATGAAGTATCGATATTTTTTAGATGGCTTTTCTATTATTGATTTTGAGTAAAATAATATAGCTAAATTTGCTTTATACTTTGATCACAATTTTAATTTTTATGTGATCGATATATTTATTCTTGTCATTGTGATCTTAATATAAAAAAATGTATATAAAGTGTTTATAATATGAAACGATATTTCATATTTAAAAAAAAATATGAAACGTTTTTCTGACAACCGTTTATAATATAAACCGATATTTCAGATTTAAAAAAAAAGGAAAAAAAAGAATATGAAACATTTTTCTGCTGCAGCGATATATATATAAATATATATAAGTTAGTATAAATGTTATAATTATTTCATTTAATTGGTTTCATCCATTTCGCCTTAGGGGTATATATATAAATATATATAAGTTAGTATAAATGTTATTTTTATTCCATTTAATTCAATTTCATCCATTTTACTACTTTGCTTAGTTATTACATTTATTTATTTTAACATTTTATATTATAATTTATATCTGAAATTATTTGCTATAGCATTATTTATAATGTTTCATATTCATTTCAAATTTTAAATTCATCTTTGTTAATCTGAAATATTTTACTGTTGCGTGCTAGAAAACCAATTGTGATAAAGTAAAAGTTTTCGCTTTAGCTTAAGTATGAAATCCAAAGACACACACGTATAAAAGTGTGAACAATAAAACTCCGAATTTTACTTGGAAAATCTCAAAAGAGGGAAAAATCACGGGCCTAGCCTAGTAAAAGCTTCCACTATGTATCCTGCTTTTAGTACAAGATCTTCCGACCGGATTACGAATTGTTTATGAGAAAGGAACAACAGCTATGTGATAACGATCAGGTTGTAACAGTTACTAGTAGTAGCAGATGATGGTGAACTGTGTGGAGCAACCACCGGTGGAAATGCGGGGAACAATTACTGGCAGAAATACAGGGAACAATCACTGGCAGAAATGCAGGGAACAATCACTGATAGAAGTCATCATGATGGAGACCGACAGAGATTGACGACGGCAAGGATCAACGGCGGCGGTGGTTGACGACCGTCGAGTGGCACGATTGTGCTTGGAGGATCTTTAGAGCTCTCTCCTCTCTCTTGCTTGGCCTCCCCTCATATGAGGAATGAGGGGCTATTTATAGATTGGAGGAGTGGCCTCTCTACAAATACATGCAAAATCCGAACCACTCCTCTCCATCGGATGGCTCATGATGATTCCCTTGATCATATGATATATTTTGTGTATTTTAAAGCTCAAATGAAGTCAGAATTGTAAGATATTTAGCTTGTCAGAACTGGCTCGTCGAGACACTCGATTTGACTATAAACACTCTATATTCGAGAGCTTTTTAGGAATTTAACTGATGTATCAAAGTTTCCAATAATATTTTAAGTGCTTGATCTCGACCGCCAATTTCTCGACTTGTTTTCATCAAGATTCGTGCTTCGACTAGAGGAATTTTCAGAGTCATATCAGTTGCCTCTCTATTTTTGGATGATATTATCTTAATCATCAAAAAATATATGTGCCAAGTACTTCAAAATAGCAAATTCTTCAACGAAATCTGCAGGTACATTAACCACACATTTTGAGAGAACAGATCTTCATGTAAGCACAAGATTATGACTACGGAAGCAGATGCACAACCACAAATATATATAGGTATGCATGCGAAAATTTGAGGTTATGGACCCATCCGTCCTGAAGGCAGCCTGGCGGCAATGAAGCATGAGCCAGCACGGTCAGGTTTCTTAGTCGCTGTAGCATGGCTGCGGATCAAGGGCGGTCAAATGGCCCTCACGGTCACTGAGGACCGAAATGGCTGAATGCAGGTGGGTCGGCACGGCTGGGGAGACGCAGCTGCTGGTCGGCTGGTCGCTGGGAGGCGCATTGGCAGTCGGCATTCTTGATCGCCTGTTATGGCCTGAAGTTCGGTCACGAACATCTGCAGGGCGTCGGATCCAGCGGCAGGGTCAAGGGCGCAGGGTCTCCCTGCCTGTGGCAAAAAACATCCATTTTGGCCCGTTTTCATCCGTTTTGGCCCGTTTTTAGCAGTTTTGAGCAGTTTTGGATGCTTTTTTACCCTTTTGCCCCTAAAAGGGGTCTATAAAAACCCCCTAGGGCTAAGGGAGAAGGCACCTTCTCTTCTTCTTGAGAGAAGGTCATTCGGAGGTGATCAAGGCCCACTTATTTACATCGGTTTTCCCTCGAAGAGCCAACGCCTTGACCGTCCGGTTTGGAGGTGATCAAGGCCCGATAGCCATTATTCGATTTTCCTCGAAGAGCGCAACTCGGCCGGACCGTCCGGTTTGAGGCGATCAAGGCCCGCAGATTTACGTCTGTGCTTTCCCTCGAAGAGGCATAACCGCCTGACCGTCCGTTTGAGATGGCCACGGTATTTCGCGTTCCAGTTTCCCTCAAAAGAGGCATCAACCGCCTCGCCGGACCGTCCGGTTTGAGGCAATCACCGCTGCGATAATCGAGATCGCTGATACATGCTCGACGCTGGTGCGGGCGATAGTGTGGCGTGACATACGACGATGGTTGGCAAGGAGAATCAGCGCCGATGGTGGTGACCGGCGGAGATTGCTAAAGATGGTCAGTGGCGGTGACCGGCGATGGTATTCGGCGGCGATGATCGGCGACGGTGGTTGGAGGCCGACGGGGTGGTCGCAAAGAATCGGGCGACGTAATGACGCGGTGACTGTCCGGGAATGACCGCGAATGGTGATGACCGCGAAGGATGGCGAAAGGGACCGCACGGTAATGACGGCGTGACCGCCAATGGTGGTGGCGTCGACGGGTGGTCGCGCTAACCGGAGAGTAGTGACGTGGTGATTGACGCCTGGTAGTCGCCGGATGACCGGAAGATCCGGATGGTCGTGGTGGTGACCGCCAGTGACCGCCGGGCGGTGATCGACTACAGTGGTCGGCGACGGTGACCAGCGACGATGGTTGGCGGCCGATGGGGGTGATCGACAAGCAATGGCGCATGCAGATGATGCGGGCAACCGCGCAGAGTTGAGATGACCGCACATGGTAGTGACCGTGAAGATCGATGGTCGGCAGCGGATCGGCGATGGTGATGACGGTGACCGATGACAGTAGTCGACGGCGCGATAAGCGACATGGGGCGTGAGTCGGCAAAGAATAGCGGCAATCGACGGTGGAGACCGACGCCAATCGCTGCGGATGACCGCGACGATGGTGACCGCGAAGATTGCCGCCGATGGTATGGGTGACCGCACGGTGACCGGGCGACGGGTTGGGCCGACGGGGTGGTCGCACGGGCAGGGCAATAGTCGGGCGACCGGGCGCGAATGGGGATGACCGGATGATGGTGGTGACCGCCAAGATTGATGGCTTCGGCGACATGACGGTAATCGAATCAGACGGTAGGGCAACCGACGGGTGGTCGGTAGCATAATCGGCGACGATAGTCGACGGTGGTGACTGGCTTCGGTAGTCGGCGGGGATGACCAACGACGATGGTGGTGATCGGCAAAGATTGCCAGCGATGGTCGACGGCGGTGACCGGCGACGGTAGTTGGCGACCGACGGGGGTGGTCGGTAGCGACCACTGGCAACGGTGGAGACTAGCGTCGGTAGTCGGCGGGGATGACCGACGATGATGGTGGTGACCAGCGGAGATTGCCAACGATGGTCGGCGATGGTGGTTGGCAGCCGATGGGGGTGGTCGGCACCGGCAACTGGCAACGGTGGTTGGCGGTCGACAGGGATCTTTGACCTATCCGAGGTTATTTTTCAGAGTGTGACTAGATGACGTTAACCTGTATGAAAGGGGTTGAATTGAATCCGCTGAGAATTTTTGACCTATCTGAGATTGTTTGTCAGAGTGTTTGCTCGATGACGTTAACCTGTGTGGAATAGGTACAAAGTTTTGACCTATCCGAGGTTGATTGTCATAGTGTTTGCTCGATGACGTTAACTTGTATGGAAGAGGTTGAATTGAATCCGCTGAGGATATTTGACCCATATGAGGTTATTTTTCAGAGTGTTACCCGATGACGTTAACCTGTATGGAAGAGGTTGAATTGAATCTGCTAAGGATTTTGACCCATCCGAGGTTGTTTGTCAGAGTGTTACCCAATGACGTTAACCTGTGTAGAAGGGGCGTAGGAAGTCCACCAAGGACCTTTTGACCTATCCTAGGTTATTTGTCAGAGTCTTTGCTCGATGACGTTAACCTGTGTGGAAGAGGTCATAGGAAGTCCACCAAGGACCTTAAGACCCATCCTAGGTTGTTTGTCAGAGTGTGACTCGATGACATTAACCTGTATGGAAGGATCGAATTGAATCCGCTGTTGATTTTTGGCCTATCTGAGATTGTTTGTCAGAGTGTTTGCTCGCTAACGTTAACCTGGGTGGAGTAGGTACAAAGTTTTGACCTATCCGAGGTTGTTTGTCATAGTGTTTGCTCAATGACGTTAACTTGTATGGAAGAGGTTGAATTGAATCCGCTGAGGATCTTTGACCCATCTAAGGTTGTTTGTCAGAGTGTTACCTGATGACGTTAGCCTGTATTAAAGAGGTTGAATTGAATCCACTGAGGATATTGACCCATCCGAGGTTGTTTGTCAGTGTATTACCCGATGACGTTAACCTGTGTGGAAGGGGTCGTAGGAAGTCCACCAAGGACCTTTTGACCTATCCTAGGTTATTTGTAAGAGTCTTTGCTCGATGACGTTAACCTGTGTGGAAGAGGTCGTAGGAAGTCCACCAAGGACCTTTTGACCCATCCTAGGTTGTTTGTCAGAGTCTTTGCTCGATGACGTTAACCTGTATGGAAGAGATCGTAGGAAGTCCACTAAGGACCTTTTGACCCATCCTAGGTTGTTTGTCAGAGTCTTTGCTCGATGATGTTAACCTGTATGGAAGAGGTCGTAGGAAGTCCACCAAGGACCTTTTGACCTATCCTAGGTTGTTTGTCAAAGTCTTTGCTCGATGACGTTAACTTGTATGGAAGAGGTCGATTAAAACATTTTGTGACGCCCAAAGTTGCTCTTAACCTTGGCCTTTTCATTAGTATTAATGATTTGCTTTAACCGATAATCAATTAGATATCCGAATATTGATTTGGATAATCTTTTGAGATTAAGATTTGCCCCAAGTTTCGACAAAATCAAGGAACAAGTTTGATGAATGTTTATTCTTCGCTTGCGCTCCTTAAAAGCTTGAAATGCTACATCTCGATGGTGGTTTTGTTCTTGTTGGGGAACTTGGTTGTCACAAGTATATAATGGGAATGTAGACGCCAAACTATTGCATTCCTTAAAACCAATAGAGTAAAAGTTTTAGCTTATTGTGGAAATCCAAACACACACATGTATAAAAAAGTGTGAACAATAAAACTTAAATTTTACATGGAAAACCTCAAAAGAGGGAAAACCACTGGCCTAGCCCAAGAAAGCTTCCACTATGTATCTGCTTTTGAGTACAAGATCTTCCCGATACAGGGATTACAGAATTGTATATAAGAAAGGAACAACAGCTATGTGACAACGATCAGGTTGTAACAGTTGCTAGTAGTAGCAGATGATGGTGAACTGTGCGGAGCAACCACCGGTGGAAATGCGGGGAACAATTACTGGTAGAAATGCAGGGAACAATCACTGGTAGAAATGTAGGGAACAATCAGTGGTAGAAGTCATCATGATGGAGACCGACAGAGATTGATGACGGCAAGGATCAATTGGTGACGGCCGGCGTGGTTGACGCCATCAGTGGCTGCATGATTGTGCTTGGAGGATCTTTAGAGCTCTCTCCTCTCTTATTTGGCCTCATATGAGGAATGAGGCTATTTATGGATGGAGGAGTGTAGCAAATACTTGCATCCACTCCTCTCCATTGACTCATGATGATTCCCTTGTCATATGATGTATTTTGAGTATTTGAATGCTCAAATGAAGTCAATTGTAAGATATTTGGTTTTGTCGAACGACAGACACTGATTTGACTATAAACACTCCATATTCGAGCTTTTAGAAATTTAACTGATGTATCAAAGTTTTCAATAATATTTTAAGTGCTTGATCTCAACCAGTTTCAATTTCTGATCAGCTTGCTTTCGGCATCAAGATTCATGCTTCGACTAGAGGAATTTTGAGGGTCATATCATTTACATTTAATTACTTTATACAATTAATTCATGTTATAAACTTTTTATATTCATTCATGTTTATAACATTTCATATTCATTTTAGATTTTAAATCTATCTTTGTTAATCTGAAATATTTTAAATTTAATTGCTTTGTGAAATTAATTTTAAACGGAATATTTATTAAGTAAATGTAATAATTACACTTATTGTTTAATATTTCTAATGGTTTTCTATTTCAAAATTTTTTTATAATATTAAATATGTATGTATAAATATTCTAATTTAAATTTTATAGATATTTATTGCTTTGGCATTCGGTAAATAATTCATAATTCACTAATACATAATGGATTGCATTTCTATTGTGAAATCTAGAATGCTCATTTGTTTTATTAATTAGGACATTATGCATTCTTTTCTTTTCCTCAAATACACATAGTATCTAACATATGTTTGCTATTTTGACTTTAACAGTTAGCTAATATTTATATTATTATTATTTTTAAATATTTCAAGTTCGTATCAATTGAAGTAATTGCTGGAATAATATAATTGATATTTGTTTTTTCAAAATTAATTTAAATTAAAATATTATGTCACCAAAGTGACCTCTATTATATCAATTTTTTTATTTTTGAAATATATGAATATTACATATGAATTATATTTTAATCTATGCGAAAAATAATTGGCCCAAAGGAAGATTATTTTTTGGCTAGATTTTGTGCAGTAATAAATATGTGATGAATTTATATTAATCATGCATACAATATGTTGATCCAAAGATAGGCATATTGTTGGTAAAATTTATTATCATATTTGTTGACTATAATTTTAGAGTACCATTTACAAATTATTATTTATGTCCAAAGACTAAATTGCAATGTTGTGTTAGGTATTTCATATGTGCATATTTTATTAAATATTTTATTTCAAGCATATATTTTGTTTACATTATATATGCACAAGAAAATGACAATGTTGTTAACTGTGAGTATTGTTTTTGTTCTTTTCAATTAGAAAATGACAATGACATTATGACATTTTCTTAGGATACTCTCTTTCTAGTAGAGCTTATAGAGTTTTCAATAAAAGAAAAATGATTGTAGAAGAATCAATACATGTTATTTTTGATGAAAATTTAATTGATCCCATTAGAAATGAAGTGATTGATGAAAAGATTGATAATTTTAAGAAAATATCTTTAGAAGATAATGTGGATGATTCATTGCCTAAAGAATGGAAATATAATAAAAATTATCCAAAGGAACAAATTATGAGATCCTTCAAAAGGAGTTATGACTAAGACATAATAGAGATGTTGTACATCATTCAAGATTTTTATCTAAGGTTGAACCTATAAATTTAGAAGAAGCATGATAAGATAATTTTTGGATTATTGCTATGGAAGACAAGTTGAATCAATTTGTAAGAAATGATGTTTGAGAATTAGTCCCAAGACCCCCAGATCAAAATGTCATTGGAATAAAATGGGTCTTTAGGAATAAGCTAGATGATTAAGGTTGTATTGTTAGAAATAAAGCTAGGTTAGTTGCACAAGGGTACACACAAGTTGATGGTATAGATTTTGAAGAATCTTTTGCACGCAGTAGTAGACTAGAAGCTATTAGGTTACTCCTTGCTTATCCTTATTTTGGGATTTTAAACTTTTTCAAATGGATGCCAAGAGTGTATATTCGAATGGATTTATTGACCAAGATGTATTTGTTGAGCAACCACCTAGATTTGAGAGCCTTGATTGTCCAAATCATGTGTATAAATTAAAGAAGGGCTTATATGGTTTAAAACAGGATCCTCATGCTTGGTATGAAGGTTAAGTAACTTTTTGATAGATCATGGATTTAGAAAGGGTAGAGTGGATACCACCTTATTCCTTAAGAGCATAGATGATGATTTAATTGTGGTACAAGTGTATGTAGATGAATTAATTAAGAATTTGAATTAAACAAAAATTTGGAAAGGAGAAATAGCTTGGATCATCTCTAGAAAGAGCTAGAAGATTAACCAAAGGATGTTAATTTGGTTAAGTCCTAATTTATTTAAGTTTTAATGATTATGAGAAACTCAATCCCAACTTAAACAATAATTTGAACTTGTCTCACCCAAGCATCAATATTTATTAGAATTTTGACATTCTTGATGTTAACAACTACACATGCATATTCAAATTGGCATATTATATGATTCTTCATCATGGCATGTTTTAAATATTCCATGTAAGGTTTTGATGTATATGCATTGATGAAATATAATAGAATACCTTATATGGGACATACCTTAGGCATAAATGTTTGAAACTCTTATATAATTCATTAGTCTATTTAGAAAGTATATAGAAATGCATTGCTCAAGTAATTTTTCCTCTAACATCATACATGCAAATCCCAATCCATTATTTTTTATATTTAGACTGATTCTACTATTAATATTGTTCAATATTAATCACTTTTAGTGCAAAATAAATTAACATTATCACAAATAAGAAATAACAATTTTACATTCATAATACATACATCTAATTTGGTGATTATATATGAATTCCAAACACTTGATGCCATGGATGAACTCTAAAGATAATCATTAGGTTTCCAAAGGCACATCCATTGACAAGACCTTGACATAAATTCTATAAAAAATAATAAAATTAAAATTTTGTGAAAAATGATTATATATATATAGACACTAAATTTTTTAAAGATAAACAAGAATATTTTTATAACTAAGAATAAAAATACAAAAAAGTAGAAAACTTTAGTTCTAAAGAAAAATAATAAATAAATAAAATTTAAAAGCACCAATGATCAAAAAATCTTATATAAAAGTTGCTAAGAATTTTTTTATTGTTTAGGATATTTGAGCAAATTTAATCTCAAACTCATACACACACAACTCATACACACACAACTCATACAAGAATTTAAACTCAAGACCACTTGGTTGACACCTTTAACTCTCAACCACTAGGCTAAAGTGCCTTACACAACTAAGAATCTAATTATAGATCTCTCTTAGAAGTATCACAACAATCTAAAAATTTAATGTATGCACTAATGAAATATGGTTTTTCTTATAATGCATTTTTTTTATTTATGTTTCTCATAAACAAAATGCATTAATTATAGAAGGATTTGTTCACAAAAAAAAAAGAATAATAAAAAATATTTTATTGTGCTCCATACATAAATATGTGGTAAGGGAGGGAGAAAATAACCTCCAATAAACAATTTCCATCACAAAAAAGAAGATTTAAAATGATAAAAAATATCGATCATCTCTTAAGGGGCATGGTTGATACTTATATATATATATATATATATATATATATATATATATATATTTATATATATATATATATATCAATTCATGGATTCGCTTTTAACTCGATCAAGCTTATTATCAAATCGACTCTTAAACATGTTTATAAATAAAAGCATCTTGACTGGACCGGATCTAACAAGCATAAGATCTCATAATTCTGACTTCATTTGAGCATTCAAATACACAAAATATGGTAGATGATCAAGGGAATCATTTTGAGCCGTCCGATGGAGGAGTAGTTCGATTTTGCATATTTACGTAAACGCCATCCCTCTAATCGACAAATAAATTCCTAATTTTTCACATGAGGGGAGGCCAAGCTAAAGAGAGGAGAGAGCTCTATAGCTTGAAAATCCGCCAAGCATAATCGTGCCACCACACAACGGTTGCCGACCACGCCGAACACCACCATCGGTACCGCCGCTACCGCCGCCGCGATCATTACATAGTCATCGCGCAATATCCTCATGACCACACGCCACCGCACTGCTACTGCCAGTTACCGCTGACCGCTAACCACCGCTATCGCCACCACCATCAATCTCATCGTTGTCTCAACCATCGCCGCTTTATTTTTGAAACCATTTCCGGACCGCCAGCATAACCGTTGCCGGCCACCTTCGCCGGCATCGTTGCCGACCACTGGTCACCATCGCAATTACTGTCACCGCCACCATCGTCGACCATCTCCACCGGTCACCACCACCGAAGACCGTCATCTTAATGCACAAGCTAAACAAACATCAAACAATTTTATAAAGCTAGTGCAAAATAATAAAATGAATATTCGGTACCACAAAGACAACCAAAAAAGAAATGTACTTGAGCTCTACCCTTATACAACTCGGATTAGAAATAAATAATTATAATTAGAAAGGATTCATGTTATGATCATTCTTCATTTCTTCTTTTCTTCATTTCTTCATTGCTTTCTTTTTCTCTCTTTCTTTCTTCTTTCTTCATTTAGACTTGGGATGTAGTTTGCTCCAAGGCTTCATATGGTACATAAGACATAGTATTATTACCAATGTTCATCCTAATCCCCCATAACATTCATTCCAAATCTTAATTGCAAAATTACATAAAAAAAGAAAATCTTACTAAACTTGCAAAACACAGATTAGCTAAACATACCACACAATTCTAAGCAATTATAGGAATAAATTATACTTAGCACCCCACACATGGGTAGCCAAGCCCACCTGCCCTAATTTGGATTATGCTTAGGGGTATAAGTACTCTACATAGCAAAACCATTTATATTTTTATTATAGCGCCCCTTAAGCACATTCCCCTGCAGAAGACATGATTAGACTAAGATCATCCTATCATCCAATCTACGCACATCCACCCTAACATCCTGTCTAAAATATAACATCACAAAATAAAATCAAGCATCAGACCATGCACTGCCCTAACATAGAGTTGGAAAAGGTGACTTAGCCTAATGTGTGTGCTATTTAAGGCTTGTGTGGCATGTCTTAGCTAGGCTTTAAGTTTGGAATTTTTTAAGTGTGAAGGATTCAACTTAGAGGGTTATTTTATTTAAGTGATTTAGTTGATTTATTAATTTTATTTGATGATTTGATTTGATTTAAATGAACTTACACTTAAATATTAAGTGTTGTAAAGAGAAGAAAGAGAAGAGAACTTCTCTTTCATCCCTACCCTAAGAAATTTTTAAGATAGATTCATTAATGATTTTTCCTTAGTGAATCTTTTATTATGTGTTTAATTAATCCTAAGTTTGGATTTGCTCTAAATAAATCTATTCAATAAGAAAGGCATTTTAAGATTAATTAAGGTGAATTACTATCTCAAAACACACAACCATTTTTTTCTTTCCAATATGTATACCATGCATATGAAATGATCCTAAGCATAGCTATACATGTAAATGCAAATCTTAGCACACCTTAATGATGAATGCAAATGTTGTTTCAAAAATTTTGGATATTCCATGAATGCATGATTTTGTTATGTAGAAAAGGGGGACTCTTTTATCCATTAATCAAATGCACATTTACATGTATGAAAAACATAAGTGAGTATGGTACCATTGATTTTTACACCAGGGGTATAAGGTACAAGACCTTCTGGCTACTTAAAGCCTCGAAACTCGGATGTCTAGACTAATATATCACTTTTCTTAAATACATGTGCATGTACGAAAAGAAAACAAATGGATGAAGAATCATGCATAAGATTTTTGTTTATTTGATTTGATTTTGATTATATCATTTGCATGTACAATGTGAGAATCCTTCTTAATTCATAGCATAGAAGTGTATAGGAATAGATTTAAGAAAGTGTTATGTTGTTTTCAAATGAACTATATACTTTGAAAATCATATACAAACCCATGTTAAGAACATCGAAGAAAATCACATAACATATTTTATGCTATAATCACATGCAAGCTTATAAGTATTTATAAGTAGCATACTTTCATTTATGATCTTTGATTTGTAGGTTTTGAAAATAGTTTTTAATTTAATAATGACAATAGATACTCATATTATTACTTTAACTAAAGCATGCAATTTGACATAAATAAAATATTTCATTTATTTGATTTTTCAAATATGAATGCATGATTTCATAAGGCAGACAACATTTAACATGCTTGGAAAAGATAAAGTGATGTAAGCATGTAACTTCATTCACCCTAATTAATTCATAAAGATAATCCTAAGAAATAAGATCATTTAAAGAAATAAGATCATTTAAAATGAATCAACATTCTTAAAAGAGATTTTTTTTATTTTGAGTTTGATTTGATTTAGAAAATGTGAAAAGAGTTTACTTGTCCTATCCAATTTCTCCTATGTGTGAATTAATTTAGTTTAACTTTAGAACATTTAGATTGATTTTATATTTTGTTTAGGTTGAAGTGTGAATTAAGTCCATTAATTATCCCTTACCTACACCACTTTAACATAACTAACCAAACAATAATGAGCCAACATATGATATGCAATTACATGGAATTTAAATTAGCAAAACACTTAAGAAAGAAAGAAGCCTAATGCAATTGGCTCATAATTATTGATTAATTAAGCTAAAGGGTTTAATTAAGTACTTTCATAACCTTCCCACACATGTGAGTTGGAAATTATTTCCTTAAATTTAACTTAGGCTTTAGAACACCTAAGGATATACCCAGCAAGAGATTGATTAATTTTAGATTAGTTTTGATAGTTTGATTAAGCTAATTAAGTAGACCATTGGTGGATTAATCCTTAATTATGTTTGGATTAAAGAAGAAAGGGGGTTTAGGGAATAGCTTAGGAAAAATATTCCAAACACATTCCATAAACCTTCTCTTCACTTAAACAATGTTTAATTATCTCAATTAAGTGATTAAACCACAGTTCACATGCTTAATTACTTTAATTACATTAAGGGATGATTAAGAGTTCATTAATTAATTTCTTTAATTAACACATTAATAAATCCCAAAAAAAATTGGGAGGCGTAAGTCATCCCCTTAAATATGTTTGAAAATTTTGGAATTAATTAAGTAATTATGGAGTAATTAAGGTAATTAAATTTTTAATTAAACCTTAATTAAAAAAATCTCTTTCAAAATCAATTAAAAATAATTTTATTAGATTCCCTCAATTATCTTCAAAATGAACTTGAATTTGTATTTTTTGATTTTCTATATCTAGTTATGGATTAATAAAGTTTCGTGATTAAACGGTAATTAAATAGCCATAATTAATTAACTCGTATACCGACGGCACATGCTTTCCACGCGGCATGATTGGTTATTTAAGTTGTCACATCAACTTTCATGTCACGGCGGTGCTACGCCATCTCCGCCCAATCAAGGATCAGACGGTTAGGGATAAACTCGTGGTTATGAAGGATTAAATTAATGGATCTAGACATTTTAATCGAGTCGCCCATCCAAAGCATATGGGATGGATGACCCATGATTCCGACTTAGCTCTGGAGACGAGACATTCCATCCTCCATGGCTTGATCCGAGCTCACTTTAGCTCGACAGGTAGAGATTCAACCCATACTATCAAGAAGCATGAGAAGAAAAATCCAACGGTTGAATTTCAATGGGATAGCAATTCCCTTCACAAAATACTAAGCAATTTTCAACTTAAGCTAGGTTTTTGACTCATACTTTGTTGGAGGCTATATGATCGCTAACAGAGGATGTAGCTTGCCTAGTGGAGACAAAGCTTTGTTGAGAGTTTGAAGCTTCAATTTGAAGTAGATCTCCCAATTGACCAAGGCTCCCTTCAATGGCTTTGTGGTCTAGGTCTCCCTTCCCATGGCTTGGATGCTTGGAAAACACCTTGGGTAAGCTCGACTTGGTGCCTTGATGGTGCTTGCAAGAGCAATTTAAGTTTGGTGGAGAATTGAGTGAAGTGGAATTTCCTCCCACCTCCCTATTTTGGCTTAATCAAAACCGAGAGGGAAATTGGGAGAGCTTGGAAATGCTGTGAATGCTTGCTTTTGATCCTTTGAGCTCAATTGAATGCAAGAGTGATGATTTGAGTGGAAATGAGGGGTAGTATATCTCCCCTTACTTGGATCGGATGTCCAAAGCTTGTTCTTCTATTTTTGATCAATCGCTCTGATGGAATGGGTTGTTTTGGTTGTTAGGAGTGCCATGTCCTTCGGTTTTAGCAGAGGAGTGGAGGTGTGGAGGCACATGTGTTAAATGAGTGTGGAGGTGATCCAAGCGAGAATTTTGATTGGAGGGGTAGGTTTGGCCTTGGGTCATGGCTAACCCAAACCTAATGGGTCATGTTCACCGGCCTCCTTAGTGTCCATGTGGTCCACTAGGAGGATGCCAAGTAGCCATGAGAATGAATTGACCAAATTCTAAGTGAATTTGGCCATAGGTTACCCTTTGACCAAATGGTAAAATGGTCATTTGACTTTGATTTTGATTTAGGTAGATTTGAGATGTTTCAAAAATAGGTTGAGCCAAATTTCAAAGAATTTGGAGTTGATTTGATATGATTTGGCTCAAATTGACTCATTTAGGTCAAAATGGGTCAACTTAGGTCAAGTTGACCAATTGGTCAAATTGGGTCAAACCATGGGTTAGGTCAAGCTCAAATGACCATTTAGAGTGGTTTGGTATCATTAGTTTAGTTCAATTTGATTTATATTTGATTTTGGTTCATTTGAGTTCACTTAAGTCAAATGGGTCAAGTTGACCTATTTGAACCATTTGACCCAATTGGGTTAGGTCATGGATTTTTTAGGCTTTGGTCATTTGAAATGTATTGCAAGTTTTGGTTTCAATAAATTTTGGTTTGGTTACGTTTCAAATTGATTTGACCTTTTGGTCAAGTTGGTAAATAAATAGGTTGGGTCTAGTTGGCCAATTGAGGCTTTGGTCAACTTCAATAGGTGATTTAAAATGAATTTGACCCATTGGTTGTAATCAATTTAGCTTAGATCCAGATTTGACCTATTTTGACTTTTTAGGTCAACTTGGTCAAGTGGCCAATTGGGTTAGGTTTGGCTCAAATGATAACTTGGTCGAGTTCAATCATTGATTATGAACTGGTTTAGATCAATGGTTTCAATCAATTTGGTCTATAGTATTTTGGTTAGTTTAAGTTTCATTTTAAGCGCTGACTTGGTCAAAGGCTAAATTTGACTTGGTTTGTCCCAATTTGAGTGATTGATTATCCTGTGATGATTGTTGCTCACAATGTGAGGCTTAAATGGGCTTAGTTCAATCCAATTTGTGTAGGATTAGAATTTGGCTCAAAAAGGTACTTTAGGTCACTTTGGATCAAGTGAACATAAGTGGGTCAATTGGCTTGATAAAGGCTTGATTCAAGTTTGGTTGAACTCACATATAGGCTTATGATTGACATATAAATCCAATTACAAGTGATTTGGAGTCAAATGAGTTTTGATTCATTTGACAATTTTAAGTCCAAAGGATGAATATGGGTCCGAGTTTTGAATTTAGTTTTGGTTTGATGATTGAAGTTTATGTTTATATTTGAGCTTTTGATTGAAGGATTGATTGTTTGAAGAGAAAATCCAAAGGTTTGGATTGATTTGAGTTTGATTTGGCTAAATTCAAGAATTTGACTTGAAAGGGTAAATGTTAGATTTAGTGAGATTTGGGCTTGAGTTTTGAATTTAGTTTTGATCATTTAAATTTATATTTCATGTATATTTGTGAATATAAATGAGAATATAAATGTGTTATGAGAAAATCTTTTGAATTTGGAGTGATTTGAATTTGATTTGGATAAGTTCAAGGATTTGACTTGAAAGAGTTTAGGTTGGATTTTGATTTTATTTGGATTGATTTTGGTTATTTGAATTTATATTTGTTAATATAAATGAGAATATAAATGGGTTATGAGAAAATCTTTGAGTTTGAAGTTATTTAAATTTGATTTGAGCTAAGTTCATAAGATGAAATCAAAGGCTGGAAAGATTTGATTTAAGAGCTATATCGACCTTTAACTGCTGACCACCTTCCAATATTATACCATCCCTACAAAACTCAAAGCTTTTGAATAGTTTAGAACAATCCTCTTATTTTTCAGCATGTCATAGAATTTTTCAGGCAATAAAGCAACAATGGATGAACTCATTGCTTGAAAGAAGCTATGGTCTGGAAACAATTCTATACTTCTCCATAGGTGTTGTTTTCTTGATGTAGATTTCAATAAACTTAAGCCACCTCTATATTTTTAAAAAAAATGAATATGAGATATTAATTTATAATAATTGTAAGAGGAGGAAAAGCATTTAATAAAGGAGAGAGCAATGTTGCCAAGAGGCTTAGAATGATTCCTTCTCGTGTGGTACAGTAGCTCTAAAAAACGACGGAGAAATAACCTAATGAAACACCACATGTGATAAATCAACTATGTTCCATCGTTTCTGGACAATCATCGCAAGGAACTTCCGACCTACAAGTCCAAATTTAAGAAAAGTAAGAATAAAGTATATGCACTTTATGTGCATGTGAGTACTACCAAAGTGCATAGTCATGCTTCATAATTGTTTAGTATAATGAACTATTGTATGGTCTTCATATACTCCAACACCAAATAAGCGACAATCCATATGCATGATGTATTCTAACAATTTTTATAATGATACTAACAATAATCATATCATTAATATCAACACATTCAACATCGAGTTGATTTGAGAAAATTGATTACAATGATACGTTTTCCCTTGACAAACTCAGGATGCTTTCATATGCTTAGTCTATTGAGTGGATCATCTTATCATTGAAGGCCTGGCCTTTATTCGGGAAGCTAAGGATATTAGGGAGGCCTGAACCTTCCTAAGCAAAGAACGCAAAGTCCATTACATGCTCTGTTATGGTGAACATATTGTCTATTAAGGATTAAAATATTGTTAGAATGTGAAGATTAGAAAGGAAAATTTGATAAACTAGACAACAATGTAATGAGTATACAAACGAAGAAGTAGAAAGGGTGCAAAAGCTAAATTCAAAACTTAGGCCCCATTGGAATCAATTTTTGTTTTCTATTTTTTATTTTTATTTTAAAAATAGAAAAATAAATAAAAAAATATGTTTGTTTATCTATTTTATTATTTTTATTTTTCTATTTTTAAATAAATTTATATTTTATTTTCAAAAATACTAAAATATGTAAAACTTTTTTCTTTATTTTAAAACAATCTCATACTTTTCAAATTTTAAAGATTTGAATTTGATTTTTTTATTTTTTTAAAATTATATTATGTAATATTATTAATTTTAATTAATTTAATCTAACATGAATTATCTTGAATATATAATAATAATAGATTAATTTTAATAAATTAATTTACTTTATCAATAATTATTATTTAAAATATATTTATATCTTTTCATAAATTTTATCTTTCACATAAAATATAAATATGCAGATATTTTACATTTCATGTGTGCATCGAATTCTACAAATATGTGTCTTTCTTTTATTTTAACGATTCAAATGTATCAATGTAGTTTATCATGCAATAAGATATTTTTAAGTTGATGATCAAAATAATATTGCTTAAATCTCAAGATGTCACATTTGTAACTGTCGTTTATTATGTGCAATTGAATGAATTATGCAAATTCTTGTTTGATAGACTTTTACATTTTGAATTTTTCTAAGTGATTCTTTTTTTTAAACAGTATTATTGGGTTGTTTATATAACTCAAATCTAATTTGTGCACATTACTTTCATCGATCATGATTTCATTTAATTTGATTGATTTAAGCAATATAACATATATAGGTCAACATCCATTATTGTGTCCCCAAACATTTTTTTTGCTTTATGTTAAAATAAGAAAATATCAAACATATTTTATTTTATTTTAAAATTTTAAAAAATAAAATACAATGTGGTCTTTAGAGTAATAATTAATTTCATTATTTAATTTTTTCCATTATAATTTTTAAAAATAATAACTAAATATTTTTAAATAAAAAATCATAAAATACCAAACATATTTTATTTTCACATAAAACAAAATAAAATAAAACAAAGAAAATGATCCCAAACGCCCTTAGGACCGTTTGGGATCACTTTGTTTTTTTTTTTTTTTTTTATTTTGTGTTCTTATTTTATTTTATTTTATTTTTCTTAAAATAAAACAAATTTAATTATACTTATTATTTTTAAAAATGTTTTGAGCATTTTTAAAATAATGCTATTTATTTTTTAAAATAAAAATAAATATACTTAAAAAAACACTAATATTTTCTTAACTAATATATTTTAAAATAATATAAAAAATAAAACAAAAGATAGATTGTAGGATCTTTTTTGCTTAAAATTTTAAGAACCATTAAGGATTGTAGATATGATATATATTAGAGTTGATCATCATATAATAAGGTGATCATAAATTAGTGATATTATACTTATATATATATATATATATATATATATATATATATATATATATAAGGAGAGAGAGAGAGAGACAGATTTTTACCTTTTAGTCTCATAACTAAAATATTTTATTATGTTTATGAATATGAATTTAAAAAGAAAATCTTCTCGTTCATTCTCCATTAATAGAATATAATTAAAATAAATATTTTAAGTGCACTTTAATTATTTTCTTCAACATTTATTTAATATCATTTTAAAAATTTTAATTCTTATTTCCAAGAAATGAAACTAAAGCTTTTTTATTGTTTTTTAAATGATTTTATTAAAATTCAATAATTATAATGTCAGTTTTTATTTTTTTTAAATATTTTTTGAGAGCATGAGCATAAGTAATGTAATTTTATTATTTATTAACTATTATGGGCTGTTTTGGATCACTTTCTATTTTTTATTTTTTATTTTTTATCTTTAATTTTTGCTTTCAGTTTTTTGTTTTTATTTTCTCTTTATTTTATGTGAAAATAAAAATATGTTTGTTACTTTTATGAATTTTTTGTTTTAAAAAATAAAAAAATATGTTTAGTTATTATTTATTAAAAATTTCAATGAATTAATTATTACTCTAAGGGTAGCTTAATTTTTATTTTTTTTTATTTTAAAATTTTAAAATAAAATAAACATATGTTTGATATTTTCTTATTTTAACATAAAGCAAAATAATATTTGAGCATACAAATGATGATGATGGATGTTTACTTATATATCTGTTTTATTGCTCGAATCAAATTAAATATAATGGAATCGATGATCGATGAAAGTGATGTGCACAAATTAGATTTAAATTATCATCGAAATAACCCAAATAGTACTCGTTCATAAAAAGAATCACTTATAAAAATTTGAAATATAAAAATCTATCAAACAAGAATTTCATAGTTCATTCAGCACATAATAAAATTGACAAGCTACAAATTCGATATTATGAAATTTGAGCAATATTATTTTGATCATCGTTGATGCTAGTTAAAAAAAGTTTGCTTGCAAGATTAACTACATCGATACATTTGAAATATTGAAAATACAAAAAAATAATACTCATTTATAGGAGTTGATGCATAAACATAAAATGTAAAAAATCTACGTGCATATTTAAATTCTATGAAATGGATAAAATTTATGTAAAGATATAAATATATTTTAAATAATAATTATTGATGAAAAGGTTTAATTATTATTATTATAATCAAGTTAAATTTTATTAGAATCAATCAAAATTAATATATAAATTCAAATTAATCTATTATTTTCCTACACTCAAGATAAATCCTATTAGATTAAATTAACTAAAAGAATAATATTATAAAATATAATTTTAAAAAAAATAAAAAAATTTAAATTCAAATCTTTAAATATCTGAATAGTATGATATTTTTTAAAAATAAAGAAAACAAATTTTACATATTTTTTAGTATTTTGAAAATAAAAATAAATTTGTTTAAAATAAAAAACAAAAATAATAAAATAGATAAACAAATTTATTATATATATATATATATATATATATATATATATATATATATATATATATATATATATATATATATATATATATATATTTATTTTAAAAAATAAAACAGAAAATAGAAAACAAAATTGATCCCAAACAAGGCCTTCGTGTTTATTTATAATTAATAGCTAAAATAAAGCCTTTCAATCACTTAAATCAAATTTATATTCATAATTTAATGATTAAATAAATACTATTTTCGAGTTAAAATTACCTCGTAGCCACATCTTCCTTCTCCACGGCCAGATGAAGAGCACGTTCCACCCCAATTCGCCATCGTCGGTCCGCCCAACATAGTCCAAACTCACCACCTTCTTTCTGAACCTCACATGCCTTATAAGATCAAAATGAAAGCCTCCAAGTACTCCATCATGCTTGTGGTTCGGTGCGACCGATTCGCCACAAGTCGATGAATCATATCAGAATTGGTCGAGAGCGGCTATTCATACGCGCCAATAGAAACCTTCAAGACCACCACCGGAAGCATTTTTTGGTACTTGTGTGACGAGGCGATTCCCGACCACGATGGCTATGCTTCAACTCCATTAGTTTTGGTAGTCTTTGTTGGTTCGTTCTATGAGTGACCTTTATAAGCAACTCTCCCAATATTTTTTTTATTATTATTATTTTGAAATCTTCCAAAATTTGTTTTACTTTTTAAATGAGTCAAATATTCATATATTTATATAAATATTTCGAAAATAAAAATCAATAGCGATAAAAAATTTTATGCCAAATTTAATACCCACAGATAGTTGAAAATGGAATAAAAAACTCTATAATTTTATATGAAAAATCTTAGAAAGATGGGGAAAACTGATTAGAAAGAAAATACTCCACTATATATCTGCATAAAGTTTAAATTTTTTTTGATAACGGAATTACAAAATTGTATGTGAGAAATCGATAATGGGAATTTGAATCATGTTATAATAGCTGGTAATTGGACTATGATGGTTGTTGGTGGTACGGTGGCGATAATTGACGCCGATAATAATAACTGAATATCTAGTTCTCACGTTTTCTTAGGTCGCGAGCTCCCCTCCCCTCCATCATGACAAGAATGGTCATATTTATAGTATTCGAGGAATATGAAGAGTTTTAATGAGGAATATGAAGAGTTTTTTTTAGTGAGGAATATGAAGAAATTTTATTTAAAAATGAAGAGTTTTTTTTAATGAGAAATATGAAGAGTTTTTTATATTTAAAATATGAATAATTTTTTCTCTCTTTTTTTAAGAAGTTGAAATTTTTTGTTTATATATTTTAGAATATGAAGAGTTTTTTTTCCCTATTTTAAAAGAAAATGAAGAGTCAATTTTCAAATATAAATACCCTTAAGGGATGGGGAAAATGATACCAACATATATATTGCATGATCACGCGACTCCATCTCCTTGGTCTGGGGTTTGAACCCGACTGTTAGGCGCACGTATCCCAAATTCAAGTTCCAATGTGCTGTTCTTCCAACTTTCTTTAAATGTGAATCCTCCACTAACCTTTATGACGGCATGACCCTCACAGTTTGGCCTCCCAAGTCTAAAATTGAAAATCTAGTTAGACGATGTATCTCAAATAGACTCTAGTGTGATTCCGAGATCCTTCATTTTCTCTTTTTTAAGTAAAGTTAATGTCCTAAATATGCATAAACAACTATCATAGAATTTAGTTTTATCTTTTATGCTTATTAAGTCCTTTGCCCCCAAGTATAAAAGGTATATATTTTCTATAAAATTTTGTCCTCAATGACGATAGTAATCATATATCATTTTTAGGCTTTAACTTTGAAAGGATTTTTATTTATATATTTTATGAGATTTTTTGGTATGCATGTATTTTTTAGATTTTGCTTTTTATGAGTTTTAGTATACCTACACCTTCTAAGACTTTTTCCTTCTGAGATTTTTAATGTGCCTATACCTTCTGAGATTTTTAATATACCTGTACCTTCTAAGGCTTTTGTCTTCTGAGATTTTTAATGTACATGTACCTTATGAGGCTTTTATCTTCTGAGATTTTTGATGAGTGGAGACCCTATCAATCACTTGCTCTCTTGAAGTTTTTCTAGTGAGGACCTTATCCACTACTGCTTCCCCTCGGGATTCCTCAGGCCTTCTGGGGTTATCGTGGAGACTTTGACCACTTACCTTTATAAGGTCTTTCCGGTGAGTATCTTGTCCACTACCGCCATATAGGCTTTCTTGTGGATATGCCTTTTATTGAGGAATCCATGAAGAATTTTGACCTATCAAGTTGTTTGTCGAGTATTTTGGACATTTAACTTGTGTGGAAGAGGTCAATAGTTTTAACTCTCATAAGTTACTTTATCAAAATGTTATTTGATGATGTTAACTGGAAGAGGTTGAATATTTTATTCTTCTTCTAAGATTATTTGTCAAAGTATTACTCGATAACATTACTGAAAGAAATCAAATCAAAACATCTATTTGAAGTTATAGCCAAAGTTGCTCCTGATCTTTGTCTTATTTTTTTTTCATGAGTGTAATTGAAGAATAATTTACAAATTTTTTTTTTTCAATATTGAAATTACTCCACATCATTGATTTGTTTTAACTAATAATCAATTAGATATAGAATATTTATTTGGGTTGTCATTTGAATGGTTGTCCCTAGTTTTAAATTACATAAGAATTGAGTTTGATGGATCTTTATTCTTTTTTATGTGTTCATCTAAAGTAAGATTTCTTCCATCATATAGATGGTGATATTCTTATAATGAAGTCAAATTATCAATAATGAAGAAGTAAACAAAATATTTCACTATAAACTTTATGCAAAAGTGTAGAAAGAGAATAAGAGCATTTATCTTTGTATGAAAATCTAGTAAGACACGATAGTTGAAAATAAAATAAAAATTTTATAATTTTATGAAAAGACCCTATATGGAAAATTGTGAGGCTATTTAAAAAAATTTCTTTCATTATATGTCCGCTTTAGAGTAAAGATTAAATTTTCTTTATAACAAGATAACAAGATTATATGTAAGAAAAATGAAATTGAATTACAACGATTGGTAGTTACAGAATGAGAGTCCCCTAGTTTATTTAATATTTTTTGTTTGATGGATCTCTTTCATATTGTGCCTTTAAATAATTTCCTATCCTCTTCCTCAAGGACATGTCAAATGTGTTGCTATTACTTTACTATGTTATATCTTGTGGAAAGAAATAATGCTAAACATAGTGATATTCTATGAACTTTCACCATGTTATTGCTAGAACCAAGTGTAAAATTGCCTTTATAAAGTTTAACCTTCTTTCTCCTTCTCCAAAGGTGTCAAGCATAACCACTTATTTTGGGATTTCCTCTCATCTTCTAAGGTAGATTTTATTTGTAAGACTATTTATTGGAGAAAACCCATCTATCATATCATTATGAATTGATGGATCTATTGCTTATGGGCTCTATGGTTGTTATTTTAAGAGATTTTAAAGGCAAGATGATACGCTTTTATTCCTTTAAGACCCCTTGTTCTTTTTCCTTTTGCATTATGGCATATCGTTATGCATTTAGAAAAGATTTAAAAAATATGCCAAATTGATGCTCTCCTCCTTTTGAATTTATTAAATTTCTGAGCATGGCAATGCTAAAGTTTACTATATTCTTAACTTTGGAGGCTTTGCTTCTCTTCTTTGATTATCATATTTCACATATTTATCGAAGGAACTCGCTGATTTTCTTGCTAATTGGGTTGCAAAATCCTTATGTAATATATTCTCTTATGATAATATCCCTCTTATTGGGGACTTATAAATTTAGATGGTTTGCTTATTTGGGAACATGTGCTTTTAATTTTGCCTTTTCTCAACCTTGTCTATGAGGTCTTTCTTCTTTTTGAGCGTATTTCTTTTTGTATTAAAATCAACGTTCTGCTATAACCTAATTATTGATTGAAGTGTTCAAGATGGGATATGATGATATAGTGTATCATTTTCTGTTTTATTTTCTATTTTTGTTATGTTATTAAATATTTCTGGATATTTTTTCAAGTGCTTTGTATATAAAGTGAATGTCTATCATACTATTTATTTGAATGGTTTGCACACTTATTTGGCAAGATGTTCTTCTATTTCTGAAATGCTTCTATTTCTTTTTGATGAGTGTGATTACATTCAATTTTTTACTAAGTAGATGGTGCTACCTTGGAGTTGTGTATGCCTTCCTTTGGGTTTGTGTGGTGCCCAGCTAGTATCACATTATTTCTACCTTTCAACACCTATGTCCTTGAGTTTTTGGGCTTTGCCATTATGATCAAGCCCGGACTTATTATATGGAATATCCTCACTCTATTATGATCTTTTCTTTTGGATCTATTTATATTGGTATTTAATTGTAATATGAAACTTGAGAGATTAGTGTATTATTTATCAGAGTCAATATATGAAAGGACCAGGAATGGAGTTCTATTCTGAGTTGTGTATGCTTCTCTTGGTTTGGTGTATTAGACGAAGTTGGATTAACATAATTGTATTATCGTGGTATTTATTTAAGTCTCATGAATTGATGCTTCTTCTATCTTGTTAAGCTTGTACAATTTAATTGTATTATGGATCTTGGGTGGATTGGTGTATTGTTTATTTGATAGCTATTATATATGGGCTCTAATGTTGATAAAGGAATGTGAAATATTTATATATTGAAACTTTGATCTCTTTCATTGGTTATATATCGTTGAGCTACATGATTTCTCTATGGATGTATTTAATGTGTTTTTCTTTGATGATGATTACTTTCCTTGTTGGTAGTAGCATGTTTTTGTCCCTCCTTTAATGGATGCACATGTATGTGAGCAAGCTATTTTATGTTATAGTCTAAAAATTTTACTATTTCTTTTATTTATGCTTATCCTTAGATTTTTATTTTATTGGTGCTAACTATTCTTCTAGTTGTTTGGTGGTCCTTTTCTTTTCTCACAGTATCAAGCATTTTCTTTGATTAAACTCTTTCAAATCATCTATCTTGTTGTGTGGTTTTGCTCTATGGGCCTTTTACTCCATATTTTTTTTGCATTTTCTTGCTTTTGATGTGTTTGTACTTAGAGATTTACTTTTAGATGATTGTAGCTTTTTAATTTTATCACCTCATAAGGATCTTGTAACCTTTTTTTCTCTCTCTAATAAAATTCTATTTTCGAATATATATATATATATATATATAATTTAAATTATGTTTATGATAATCATGTGACATAATATTATTGAGTCAACGAGCTATGTCTAAACACATAGAGCTCATAATAATAATTTCTTATGATGATGACCCTTCGCTTTGTTACAAATTATCATATTTTTAATTTATTTAATAAAATATGATAAGCATCTATGAATTTAAATTAGTGCAAAAGAATATAGAATAAAATGAAAATAATATATACTTAAAATAAATTTAATTATTTTGAAAATTCTATGAATATAAGTTTATCATTTATTTTGAATAAATGAATATAATAATAAAATATGATTATCAACATCATGATTGGAGGCAATGGTGAGAACCTACGCTCAGTTACATAATATGTTATATTTGAAATATATCAAAATATGATATTTATCTAAATATGAATTAGAAAGTGTACTTTAAATACACTATCTCAAAATATTGATGGATGTCTTCGAGTGCTTTAGCAATTTCCTTTTTTTTTTATGATGCACATAAATATTATACAATTCTTTGGAATATATATATATATATATATATATATATATATATATATATATATATATATATATATATATATATATATATATATATATATATTTCAAAAGATGTGTTTAAACTTTTAAAAATAATTAGTGAATGATATTTTTGATGTGATATAAATATTTAGATATTAGATATATAAATATAAAAGAATTATATGGTATGTATGTAGATCTTCTTTTCTTAAAAGATAGAAATTAACATTCAATAGTTAATTCATCAATATCAAGATAAAAAAATAGTAGGAAAATTTGCATACATAGCACATAATTTTTATACTATTTATATAACTATCATTCTATTGATCGGAAAATAAGAATTAGATTTAAATTTTTTAACTAACTATAGCTTTATATGTAGGGAATGTATACCATAAAACAAAATATTAGATATCACAAATGGCTATCATTGGCTACACGAGAGATTTCAAGGTTTTATAAAATAAAATAAATAATAAAAAACTCTTATGGTTGTTTATTTTTAATCATTTTAATAATGCTTCCAATCCATGCCATGGATTAGTTGATGAATGTATTATTCTATTGATTTTAAATAAATAATATTTTAATGCTCACTTCTTTTAATCCTCCTTGAATCATAGCTACCTAATTAGGTTTATCTGATGGAGCTCTTATATAGTGTTAATTTCATTCATTATACCATTAGAAAGATCATTATGTGTTAATTTCTTATTTTTATCTTCTTGTGCCCTTTGAAATGATTTTAATAATTTTCATAGATATTTGTATTTTTAATTGATGAATTTAGTTATGCATATTAAAGAGGTCTAGCTAAATCCAAAGAGTTCATGCATATGTTCATTGTTGGTTTATGTTTAAATTAACTTTAATCAAATATTTATTAAGTTCTTGTGTAAAGTTTGGCTTATCTTATATGTGTGTTATTTTTAATTAAAAATATATTTAAACATTTTGAAAACCAAATTATTCATAAAGGCCTAATATTAAAATATATGCCTTCATTTTAGAAAAAAATAATTATGTCAAGAATATCCAATCATAATTTGTATTAGGATAAGGATCATTGCCCTTGGATCTATATTAAGATTATTGCTCCATCTAATGCCAATAATTTCACTAATTTTAGTGTAGATCCAAGAATAATAAATCTCATTCATTAAGGAATTTGGTCACTATATCCTTACACTATTTTTTTTCTTAATGTTATATGTTGTTGTGCCTTATTAGAGTTTTTGACATTATTTTTGTTCTTAATGCTTCATTTCTATTGTAAAAGTTGATCATTAGCTAAACAAAAAAGATAATTTGTCTTTATAAATTGTTTAAGACGGTTTTAATATATTCTCAAGTAGAGATTAGAAATATATGTGAATTTAAGTAAATAACGCTTCTTCCTTTTCTTATGATTATCCTTTTCTCAATTCTCACTATTTCACTCCCACATTCTTTATTATGTAGTACTAGTGGCATCACTTTTCACATGTGTATTACATTTATTTACTTACTTACATTTTTCTTCTCATTATAAAGAGTTTTTATTAAAAGATTTTTATTACAACATTAACAAAATTTGTTATTATTATTTTGAAAAAATTATGTTTACATCTAATAAATAAATTAGTCCTTCTAGACTACAATGAAACTAAATTGGGATAATTTAATTTGAAATAAAATGAGAGAGAATTGGCTTTGAAGTAGAGTGCAACAAATGCAGTGTGCATACATTTGCACAAATATGTGTGTGTACATATATATCACCTCCATTCAAAACAATAGATCTCCAACATATTGTATTATTTCCATCACCATTAAAATTGATTATTACAATTACTCTCATCATTTTACACTTAACAAACAACCATGATATTATTCTTGATTCCTTGCAACAAACATAAAGAGATCTATCACTCTTCTTTAGACTTGATAATCATTAGGTCCATAAGGCATGAACAATTCAGACAAGAACCATTTTTCTTCTTTTAGGATTATAGCCCATATCCTTACAGAGTTGATCATTATACCATATGTGTATGATTCCTATGCTTGATCTTCTATAACACTCATGATTGTATTCTTTCATGTATTTATCCCATTTCTTCAAATTTGCCTCCATCAATTTTATGCTTGGAAGCCGAAACCCACCATTAAGAAAATGTGTTAGCCACATTGCCCTAATCTCTGAAGTATATAGGTCTGATAAACTCTCTGAATATCCAATTATCATCATTTGTGAAATTCTAGGATTTATGGATTCTCTATCAAAAAATAAAATCAACAAAGATAAACTTTCAAATCTAATAATTAAAAGTGTGCTGTCATGAATTTGTTTTATAAAATTTTTTAATAAGAAATTACTTCTTATGTTTCTTCTATGTTATAGGTAGTCATTATGGATGCTAGTAAAAAATGCTCATCATTCATCTACAATAGTATTTAGATCGATAACTAGCATAAGTTAAACTAATTTTTATAAGCTCTTATATTTAATTCAAATAGGAACAAAATTTAGTTCTACCACATTCAACTCAAGGATAGCTTAATTTTGTTTATATATACATTAAAAGATACATATAAATGACATGTGTATGGATGTAGGTATATATGTATCTATTACATATATACAAGCTTGTTAAATATACAAAAAATTTGACTCATATGTTTAACGATGACCTAAACCACCATCAGCTTGCTCAACCTCACCAATATCACCCTATTACCCATTTAGTGAAACTATGCATGAATTAATACACTAATATATGATTTAAGTAGGCATAAAAATATTAAATTAATCAAAATGTATCTATAAATTGTTAGCTTGATGAGCCTCATGTTCAATCCGATCAATTTTGATGATAACAAATGAATACATCAATGTTCTAATGAATATTTTTTATGTGTTTATATATAATTGCTAATTACATATCCAATACATCTCACAATATGTTTGAGAAAACTGTAAAAAATAGAAGAATGAAAGATAGATCAAAATGGAGGTTATATGATAACTAACATATGTATGATTACATATAAATTATATCATAATATTTAAATATCATATTTCAAAATTAACAAAAAATATATGAAATTTTGTATTTTAGCCAAACTCATTTTATATGTGGAATTTACATCGATTTCATCTCCAATGGATTCCTGTTTTTTCCCTTTAATTTGATAGGTTAGATGACCCATGTTTGATTAAAATTGAATTTATTATGACTTTTCAAACATTAGCTAATTTTATTAATGAATGCATGCTACATGCTTTGAATATATTAAGAGACATATTTGATTATTTTTGACTTGCCCATATAAATAGCCAAATTTTGGGTGCTTTAATTTAATATTTATTTAATATAAATTATAATTTTATTGAATATTAATTTATTATTTAATAAGAATAAATAATTCAAAATGACCTTCTTGCTTATAAATAGCCCTTATTCTCTTCATGAAAATATTCCTCATTCAAATTCAAAATCCCTCCAGCAAATCTAAGATAAAGTTTTCTAGATTTTCCTTCCAAGTGTTCTCAAAATATTGCAAGATCAAATCCTTGGTTTGGAAGCTTCAACATATTCAACTAAATAACCTTTCTCAAATTACTTGAGTTTATTTTCTTGATATTAATTTGTTTTTAGTTGTTCATACTATTTTCACCATATATTTATTCTTTCTAATTTATACTTTTTGGTGGATTAGTCTTTGGACATCAAAGTCTAAGTTTTCACATCAAAAGTTTCTTCATCATTTTTTTGTAAAACTCTTGTTATAGTTTGTAAGATTTATTTCAACTTAGAAAATTTTATCTTCCTATAATTTTATTTTGGTTTTTTGAAATATTTCTTCATTAGTATTATTTGAAAGATCATTTATTCTTAGATCTATTTTAGAAGTATATTTTAAGCATTTTAAATTAATTTATTGTTGAAATTATTTTCATATTTGTTAGATCTCTCTTAATTAAAAGCTTACTAGCCTACTTAGATCTATCATATACTAATTTTATTTAAGTATTTTGTGATCATTTGCATTAATTAAAAGCACCTTTTGGTCAAAATATAATAAATTATTCCTTGCTGAAATTTATTTTATTGTGCAAAAGAATATTGTGAATATATTTTGAAATCATTTTTATATTGTCTACAAATTATAATAACATAAACATCTTAGTAAGATTACTTTAAGACATTTATTTTATTATTTCTTATCAATATTAAGTGAGCATTTTATCTTGCCAAATTAAGTTGTAAAGTGATCATTTATAAGTTGTGAGATCATTTTTTGAATTGGATAGCTTGGTATATTTATGAGAGATTTATTTTATCAAAATTTATTATTTTATATTTTTCTTTTCTTATAAAATTTATATTTGGGTTGTACTCCTTAGGAGAGTACATATTATAGGGGTTGTACTATTATAGGAGAGAGTGCTATTTCTAAGCTATTTTGCATTTAGTGGATTCCTAGAGGGGTGGCTAAGCGCACGAGCCAATTTTGGGGTTTGGCCTAACCTCATAAAATTGTGTAACTATTGTCTCTCTTTACTTTATTGTTCTTTTATTTCTACCATTAAGAATTGTATCTTGTCATTATAAAATCAAAAATTAATTTTCTACTAAAACTAAAATTAAATATTTAACTTCTAAACTTTTAATATCGCCTAATTCATCTCTTGGGTGCTATAGTGACTCACATGAGCCTAGGCTCTTTATTGGCTTAACTTCCAAGAGTAGATCTTTTCACTATGGCACAAGGTTTTCCAAAGGGTTCACTTAGGGACAATCCACTCATAGACCTCCACTTTTAGATAATGTACTATTTGATTATTGGAAAAATAGATTTAGAATATTTTAAGAGGTCAAGATGCATGTGGTATATGTTGACACATCAATATCATACACCCACAATAGAAGTAAAATGGCATTAAAGTAGAAAAATCTTTTGAGGAATGGTAGGTAAAGAGAACTTAATGAATTAAATGCTAGGGCATGTAATACTTTACATTGTGCTTTACTACTAGATTATTACATGAAAATTTCTATGTTATGCATAAAAAGAAATATTGGATAAACTCATTATAACTTATGAAGGAACTAGTGAAGTTAAAGATGCTCACATAAATAGACTTGTTCATCAATATGAGTTATTTCATATGTTTCCTTCTAAATCTATTTCTGATATGTATACTAGATTCATAAAAAAATAATACATTGCATTCTCTTGGAAAACATATAGGAATCAAGACTTAGTCTATAAGATTCTTAGATGTCTTCCAAAAGAATGGGAAGCTAAAGTAATAGCTATTAGTGAAGCTAAGAATTTATCTACTTATCCACTTGATCAGCTTTTGGGTTCTTTGATAACACATGAATAGGTTATTGCTCAAAGGGAAAGATGGATAACTCAGCAAAAAGGGAGAAGGAGAAAGGAAAAGCCATTGCATTACAAGTTGATGATAGTGATGAGCATAGCACCTTAAGCTTGGATGGTGATAGTTTATGAGGTGGTCATGCTATCCAAAAGGCTTGGAAAATTGCTAAGGAAGAAGAATCAAAGGTATAAAAAAAATCTAAAACTATAAATTTCAAACTAAGAAATTTTCTATGGTGAATGGATCATTTGTTACCAAAAAAGTCCGGACACATAAGAGGTGATTGTCCAAAACTTGTTGAATCAAAGAAGAAAGTGATTGATGTGGAAAGAAGAAAAAATATGAAGTAGAAAAAGTACCATAAGAAGAAGAAGAAGGCTTTATGGGCCAATTCAGATTCAAATGAATCAAGTACTTGCTCATCCGATGAAGAGGTCAACATATGTCTTATGACAAATGGAGAATCTGACTTAGATTCTGAAGAGGTATGTAATGATATATCTTATGATGAATTAGATGATGCTTTTAATGATTTAGTTATTAAATATAAAAAAATTAAAAAGAAAATACAAAACCTTAGAAAAAGAACATAAAAATTTAGATATGCAGTTTTGTGATTTAAAAAATGAATGTGATAATTTAAAAAATAAAAATAATTCTTTATTGAATTGTTCCTTACTTGTATGTAAACTTGAAAGAGAGAATATCATGTTAAAATTAAGATTAGAATTATGTTTGAAATCACAAGTTCATTATAATGCTTCATTAAGTAAAACATTTAATAAAAATTATTTGCATCATACACATACCACTCATATACCTTATAATTATCGTGTAAAGCCATATGCAAACATTAATGTTTGGTGCAACTATTGTGATAGAAAAGGTCATATTTCATTTGATTGTTATGCACATAAATTACAAAACACTAAGCAATCATCTTATGTATGGGTACCAAAAGGTACAAGCACTATACAAACCACACATGCTAGATATATTGCTTCAAATTTAGAATGTGGACCCAAACATGTTTGGGTTCTAAGGACATGTGATTTTCTTTTGTAGGAATTCCTTCAAAGCAAAATCAAAGAAGGCATGTGGTACTTGGACGGGATGTTCATAACATATGATAGGAGATAAAGATAAATTCATAACTTTAGAATCAAGTGATGGAGGATTTGTTACATATGGAGATAATGCAAAGGGAAAGATCATTGGCATTGGTTATATTTTTAAGAATTCTATCACTTTAGATAAAATTTTTTTAGTAGAAGGATTAAAATATAATTTAATTTCTATTAGTCAATTATGTGATAAAGGTTTGAATGTAGTATTCCATGCATCATATTGTATTATAAAAATAATGAAAATATTTTGCTAATAGGACAAAGACATAAAATTATTTATGTCATTGATTTAGATAGCTTTCATGATGTGAATTTGAATTTACTTTATTTAAAAGCTCATGATGATATATGGTTATGGCATAGGAGATTATGTCATATTCATGTACACACTCAATAAAATTGCTAAACTTGATTTAGTAGTTAGCTTGCCTAAATTAAATTTTCATTTAAACTATGTTTGTGATGCATATATTCATGGTAAGCATTCTAGAAGCTCATTTAAAAGTAAAATATTATTTCTACTTCTAGACCTTTAGAATTATTGCACATGGATTTATTTGGTCAAATTATCACCACTATTACGTGGTAAAATTATGATTTTGTGATTGATGATTTATCTAGATATACCCGGTTTTATTTGTAGCTAATAAAGATGATGTTTTTGGTGAGTTTAGAAAGTTTTCTAAATTTATTCAAAGAGAATAAGGCCTTTTGATTAATAGGGTTCAAACGATCATGGTGGCTAATTTGAAAATAAATTATTTGAGGATTATTGTGATGAACATGGGATTAGACATAATTTTTTGCACATAGAACTCCCCAACAAAATGGAATAGTAGAGAAAAAATAGAATATTAATTAAATTGAGATCTATGCTTGATGAGTATAAACGGCAAGACATTTTGTGAAGAAATAGTGCATGTTTGTGATGACTAGGATCTATTTTAGACCAATTTTGAAGAAGACGCTCTATGAATTATTTTTTGGAAAGAAGCCTAAGATCGAACACTTTCATGTTTTTGGATGTAAATGCTTTATTTTGAATAATGGAAAAGAGCATTTAGGTAAGTTTGATTGCAAATTAGATGATGATATTTCCTTAGGATACTCTCTTTCTAGTAGAGCTTATAGAGTTTTCAATAAAAGAAAAATGATTGTAGAAGAATCAATACATGTTATTTTTGATAAAAATTTAATTGATCCCATTAGAAATGAAGTGATTGATGAAGAGATTGATAATTTTAAGAAAATATCTTTAGAAGATAATGTGGATGATTCATTGCCTAAAGAATGGAAATATAATAAAATTATCCAAAGGAACTAATAGGAGAGATCCTTCAAAAGGAGTTATGACTAGAAGACATAATAGATGTTGTACATCATTCAAGATTTTTTTATCGAGGTTGAACCTATAAATTTAGAAGAAGCATGAAAAGATAATTTTGGATTATTGCTATGGAAGACAAGTTAATTTGTAAGAAATGATGTTTGGGAATTAGTCCCAAGACCCCAAGATCAAAATGTCATTGGAACAAAATGGGTCCTTAGGAATAAGCTAGATGATTAAGGTTGAATTGTTAGAAATAAAGCTAGGTTAGTTGCACAAGGGTACACAAGTTGATGGTATATATTTTGAAGAATCTTTTGCACCTGTAGCAGGACTAGAAGCTATTAGGTTACTCCTTGCTTATCCTTATTTTAGGGATTTTAAACTTTTTTAAATGGATGCCAAGAGTGTATATTCGAATGGATTTATTGACCAAGATGTATTTGTAGAGCAACCACCTAGATTTGATAGCCTTGATTGTCCAAATCATGTGTATAAATTAAAGAAAGGCTTATATGGTTTAAAACAGGCTTCTCATGCTTGGTATGAAGGTTAAGTAACTTTTTAATAGATCATGGATTTAGAAAGGGTAGAGTGGATACCACCTTATTCCTTAAGAGCATAGATGATGATTTAATTATGGTACAAGTGTATGTAGATGATATATTATTTGGAAGTATAAATGAATCTTTGTGCCATGAGTTCTCATCTTTGATGTCTAAAGAGTTTTAAATGAGTATGATGGGAGAACTTAATTTTTTTCTTAGTTTTTCAAGTGAAGCAACAAGAAAATGGCACATTCATCGTCAAACTAAGTACACAAATGAATTGCTTGAGAGGTTTGACATGAAAAAATTAAATCTAGTAAAACTCTTATGAGCCCATCTACAAATTATTATATGAATTAGGAAAATCTATTGATCGAAAACTTTATAGGGTATGGTAGGTTCACTTTTATACTTTGCTACTAGTAGGCCTGATATTTTATTTGTTGTTTGTTTGTGTGCTCATTTTCAGGCCAACCTGAAAGAATCTCATTTAATAGCAATCAAGCATATATTTCAGAATTTGATAGGCACTACTAGGTTAGGTTTATGGTATCCTAAAATTCTTTATCATGTTATTTAGTTGCTTATTCGAATTTTGATGGATGTAAAGTAGATAAAAGCACATTAGGTACATGTCATTTTTAGGATCATCACTTGTGTCTTGGTTGTCTAGGAAATAAAATTGTAGCTTTCTCCACTAGATTACATAGTTGCCGATGTGTTTTGAGGTCTTTTGGTTAAAGCAATAATTAAAAGATTTTGGTATTAAGCAAGATCACATTCTAGTTAAGTGTGACAATACTAGTGCTATTAGTTTGACAAAAATCCTATCCAGCACTCACGAACCAAGCATATAGAAATTAGACATCATTTTATTAGAGGTCATGTTTTGAAAGGTGATGTTAATATTAATTTCAATAGTACCGATTTATAAATTGGATATTTTACAAAACCATTACTAGAAGAACGTTTATTTTTAAGATGCATGCTTTGAATGTTAGATCCTAATATTTAAAATTATATGTAGTTTATTCTCACTTTTGATGTTGTCGGGCGTAAGAGTAAAATATTGGTTAGTATTAAGTTTATTTCATACATACCTTTAGGAGCAACATTATTCATCTCTTGTGTATAAAATTTTTTTAGAAGAGAATTTTTTTAAAAACTTTGATGAAAGGTCAATTTGCACCTTCATCAAAATCAATACCAACATTAGTTTATCATCATCAAAAGGGGAGATTGTTTGCTTGATGAGCCTCATGTTCAATCGATCAATTTTGATGATAACAAACGAATGCTTGGATGTTCTAATGAATGTTTTATGTGTTTTAAATATATTAATTTCTAATTACATATCCAATACATCTCACAATATGTTTGAAGAAATTGCAAGAATAGAAGAATGAAAGATAGATCAAAATAGATAATGTGAAGCTCAAGATATAATATTTTAAGTTATATGCATTTATAACTATCTTAGAAATTCATATGAGTTCATTAGCATGAATTAATTTGCTCACAACTTAACATATTATTTTAATGAGGTTAATTTATATAAATCTCTATCTAAATAACATTCAATTATATGTTTCATACATAGCATTTGAATTGTCAAAATAATAAATGATAATAAATTATGACTATTAAGTGTAATTATTTTATTTACTTAATATAATTAAGTATTTTAATTTAATTTGAAGGTTATATGATAACTAACATATGTATGATTATATATAAATTATATCATAATATTTAAATTTCATATTTCAAAATTAACAAAAATATATGAAATTTTGTATTTTAGCCAAACTCATTTTATAATCAAGGAATTTACATCTCATTTCATCTCCAACGGATTCCTTGGATTTTTTTTCCTTTAATTTGATAGGTTACATGACCCATGTTTGATTAAAATTGAATTTATTATGACTTTTCAAACATTAGCTGATTTTATTAATGAATGAATGCTACATGCTTTGAATATATTAAGAGCCATATTTGATTATTTTTGACTTGCCCATGTGAATAGAATTTTGGCTGCATTAATTTAATATTTATTAATATAAATTATATTTTTATTGAATATTAAATTATTATATAATAAACTGATGTTAGAATAATATTATTTTTTGAAATAATTCAAAATGACCTTCATGAAAGTATTCTTCATTCAAATTCAAAATACCTCTAGCAAATCTAATAAAAACTTTTCTAAATTTTCCTTCCAAGTGTTCTCAAAATATTGCAAGTTCAAATCCTTGGTTTGGAAGCTTCAACATATTCAACTAAGCAACCTTTCTCAAATTACTTGAGTTTGTTTTCTTGATCTTAATTCCTTTTTAGTTGTTCATACTATTTTCATCATATATTTATTCTTTCTAATTTATACTTTTTGGTGGATTAGTCTTAGGATATCAAAGTCTAAGTTTTTCACATCACAAGTTTCTTCATATTTTTTTGTAAAACTCTTGTTATAGTTTGTAAAATTTATTTCAACTTGTTAAAATTTTTATCTTCCTACAAATTTCTTTTGGGATTTTGAAATATTTCTTCATTAGTCTTATTGGAAAGATCATTTATTCATAGATCTATTTTAAAGTATATTTTAAGCATTTTAAATTAATTTATTATGAAATTATTTTCATATTTGCTAGATCTCTCTTTTAATTAAAACCTTACTAGCCTACCTAGATCTATCATATACTAATTTTATTTAAGTATTTTGAGATTATTTGCATTAATTGAAAGCACCTTTTGGTTAAAATATAATAAATTATTCCTTGCTGAAATTTATTTTATTGTGTAAAATAATATTATGAATATATTTTGAAATCATTTTATATTAGTCTACAAATTATAATAACATAAACATCTTAATAAGATTACTTTAAGCTATTTATTTTATTATTTCTTATCATATTAAGTGAGCATTTTATCTTGCCAAATTTTTAAGTTGTGAAGTGATCATTTATAAGTAGTGAGATCATTTTTTGAATTGGATATAATATTTGTGAGAGATTTATTTTATCAAAATTTATTATTTTGTATTTTTCTTTTCGTGTTGTAAAATTTATATTGGGATTGTACTCAACTCTTTGTAGGAGAGTACATATTATTGTAGGGGTTGTACTCACCTCGTTATAGGAGAGTACAATTTGTAAGCTAATTTGCATTTAGTGGATTCCTAGCGTGGGTGGAAAGATGAGCTTGGGTGGCGAACCACGTAAAAATTGTGTGTCTATTATCTCTCTTTACTTTACTATTATTTTATTTTTGTTGCATTAAGAATTGTATCTTGTCATTATAAAATCAAAAATTAATTTTCTACTAAAACTTAAAATTTAATATTTAACTTTTAAAATTTTTAATATCACCCAATCATTTTTGGGTGCTATAGTGACTCACATAAATCAGGTCTAAGATTTTCTTAGATGATGCAACCCATGGTCACTGAAAGGATCTTTCAGTTCAAGGAGTCCACAATCTTTTGAAGTGTAGGAGATTTGAAGATGTTGCAAAGCCGATCACCGTGAGCATAAAGATGACTAAATCAGCATTTATGGGTGTAGATTCACCTTCCACTATTATACCATATTTGCATAACTCAAAACTTTTTGAATATTTTAGAATAATGCTCTCATTTTTACCCTCTCATAGAAATTTTTTGGTAGTAAAGCAAATAAGGAGGAAGTCATTGCTTGAAAGAAGCTATGGTGGGACCATTTCATACTTCTCAATATGGGTGATGTTCTTGATGTAGCTCTCAACAAACATAGATATAACCCATCTCTATATTAAAAAAAGGAATTAATGATATACATGGATATCTAATTTAAATAATAATAATAATAATAATAATAATAATAAATAATAATAATAATAAGTAGGTGAAAGTATTTACTAAAGGAGAATGGATAGTTGCCAAGAGGCTTAGCATGATTCCTTCTCGAGGCTTGTGAAAGAGTAGTTCTTGATTAAAATAATAGTAATAAAGGGATGCCCCATGCGGAGAAATTTGGTAAGTTCCATCATTTTGTTCAACAATCATTGTGCAAGGAAGCTTCACACCTAAAAGTTCAAATTTAGGAAAGCGAGAATAAGATAGATGATAAATTTACAGTGGCCTAAGTAAGTTATATATGTTTGGAGTACAAAAGTGCATAGTTCCATAGTAATACTCATTATATGTAATGTAGGTGAAAAATCATATGATTTATTTAACCAATTTAAATGATGATAATAATAATGATTATACCATTGATATCAAAAACAAAGAATATCGAGAACAGATTTGAGAAAATCAATGATAATGATATGCTTTTCTTTGACAAACTCGGCGATAGTGCTTCCCATATTTGCTAAGTCCATAGAGTGAATCACCTTACCATTGAAGGCCTCAGGACCTTTATTCTCAAAGCTTGGGATATTGAGAGAATCATCATCATAAGCAAAAGACCACAAAGTCCATGACATGTTCCTATGACAAGGTGTTTTAATTTGTAGTAGAATATTTATTCTAAGTAATCAAATTAAGCAATCTAATGGATTGAAATAATCATGAAATGAGAGCTAAATTATTATTGAAATAAATGAGATCTTAGAATAATATTTTTTTTGTAAGATAATATATTTTCAAAGCTCTTGATATGTCTACATACGTTTTGTGGATAATATATAAAATGGATGATCAAAAAATACCATCTTGAAAATCAAAATTGAAAATTTACATAATATATATATATATATATATATATATATATATATATATATATATATATATATATATGTAAAAAACTGATGCATGGCCAAGCTTTGAAGATTTTTTTTTATGTATAAAATTTAACTCAAATCTTTGTTTTTGAAAAAATAATTTTGAGCCAAAATATTCAAATTAAAGTTTTGATCAAAGTAAATTACAAAGTTGTGGTTCTATATAATAATTCTAAATTTCTATTTAAGTGTTCTTAAAATAACAGATATTTAAAATTAATTATTATTCAAATAATTAATTTTCTTAAAATAAATTAATTTTAAAAATAATAATTCTTACTTCTAAAGTAATTAAAAAAACTTAATCCCTATTTCGAAATAAAAAAAAAAATTACTTAATCCCTATTAAAAAAAAACCATCCTTTGAAAAAAAAATTATTTCTTTGACGTAGATTATTATTCATCTTAAATCAATTTGGCATATTTAATTATATAATATTATCCTTTATATTTAATACATATATAATATGTTATCAAATAATTGAAACTTCATGGAGGGAACCAATCTAACATGAAAATTCATTAAAAAATTCTTCAAATAATAATAATATTTATTATTAATAATATTATTATTATCAGTGGAAGTCCTCTCAAATATAAAAAAATATATATATTCATATTAATTTAATATGATTAAATAAAAAATTAATTTTTTTTTTAAATTTACAATACATGATTTGTACATGCAATCTTCCTTCTTTGTAAAAAAATATTACGTGCGGACTTCATATGCATACGTTCCTAATATTTTAAAAGATTTTAAAATTTAGACTCTTAGTAGATTTTGTGCCCTTCATATATTCAATATATAATTTATTATTAAGAAGTATTAGTTATTAAAATGATGTTTGATGCATATTTAACTTATGATTTAATTATTTAATTTATGGAGTACAGTACTGATCAGACTGCACTCATAGTACACTAATATTCTACAATAAATATGATTTAAAATAAGTTTAATTTATTAATTCAAGTCAAATATAATATAAAATAAGTTTAATTTATCATTAAAAAAAAACTTTTACATATGTCATATTTTGATTGAAGGTGGAAGAAAATGGATCATAAAGTATGCGTGGAAAATAAATTCAAGTGTTTTTGAGCATATACGAAATAAATAAAACCTAAAATAAAAGATTCACACAGAAGACTATGAGAGATGGCTGCAACTAAATTCTTATTTGTGTAAGGCACCTTAGCTTAGTGGTTGAGAACTAAAGCTATCAATCAGGTAGTGTTGAGTTCAAATTCTTGTATGTGTTCTTTGTGTGTATGAGTTTGAGATGAAATTTGCTCAAATGTCCATAAATAAATAAAAAAAAGATTCTTAGCTACTTTTATATAATAATTTTTTTGATCATTTGATGCTTTTAATTTTTTTATTTATTATTTTTTCTTTAGAACTAAAGTTTTCTACTTTTTGTATTTTTATTCTTAGTTATAAAAAATTCTTGTTTAGCTTTAAAATAACTTAGTGTGTCTATGTGCATATATATATATATATATATATATATAAGGTCATTTTTCATAAAATTTTAATTTTATTCTTTTTTTATAGAATTTATGTCAAGGTCTTGTGGATGGATGTGCCTCTTAAAACCTAATGATTATCTTTAGAGTACATCCATGGCATTAAGTGTTTGGAATTCATATTTATGATTGTCACCTAATTTGATGTATGTATTATGAATGTAAAAATTGTTATTTCTTATTTGTGATAATGTTAATTTATTTGCACTAAAATGTGATTAATATCAAACAATATTAATAGCATAATCGGTCTAAATTTTAAAAATAATGGATTGGGCAATGCATTTTTATATACTTTTTAAATATGCTAATGAATTATATGAGATAGCTTTAAACATTTATGTTTATGGTATGTCCCATATAAGGTATTCTATTATATTTCATCAACGCGTATGCATGACAGACCTTACATGGAATATCTAAAACATCACCATGATGAAGAATTACTAATCCTCCTAACAATAGCAAGCCATAGAATCATTTTGATGATGTGCATTTCCTTTTTTTTGTTTAAGAAAATCATATAATATGCCAATTTCAATATGCATGAGTAGTTGTTAACATAAACAACATCAAAATTCTAATAGATATTGACACTTGGGTGAGACAAGTTCAAGTTTCTGCTTAAATTGAGATTGAGCTG
This sequence comes from Cymbidium sinense, assembly GCA_021442155.1. NCBI lineage: Eukaryota > Viridiplantae > Streptophyta > Magnoliopsida > Asparagales > Orchidaceae > Cymbidium > Cymbidium sinense. The sequence continues at coordinate 9,677,379 of CM038232.1, forward strand.
GTCATAATCATTAAAACTTAACTAAATTAGTACTTAACCAAATTAATATCCTTTGCTTAATCTTCTAGCTCTTTCTAGAGATGATCCAAGCTATCTTTCCTTTCCAAATTTTAGTTTAATTCAAATTCTTAATTTATTCATAAATTTAATTCTAATGTAGCTTATATAAAAATCATATTCAACCCCTTAACCAAAGTTAACTAGAATTTGGACCTAAAATGATCATTGGATTTAAATGTGATTTAAACTCATTTAAAGAGATTTTAATCATTTATATTCAAATCAAATTTAATTCATATTGATAACTTTAACCTTAGCAAACCTTTGGGTAGACCTAACTTAATTAGTTTAAGTGGATTGGATGTGGTATAAGCATTCAATTTTTTTCATCAGTGATTAAAATATTTGTCTAAATACTTTAATTGATTAATAGATCTTTAGAACTAACTTACAGGGGCTAGATTTAACCTTTGATCAACCTAGTCAAAATTAACCCCAAATTTAATTAGTTATTTTGACCCAATAAATCAGAACACTTGGTGAAACCTATTTTAAAGGATTAAACCATCAAACTTCTTATGTTCTAACCATTATTAATGATTAGATTAAACTAAGATCTCCTAGGCTAAATAGGTCATTAATAACTATGTTCAAAAACAACCATGGCCTACCATATAAATAGGTCATTATTATTTATCTATGACTAATATAGCCAAATAATATATTGGTGAAGCTTTATTATACGTTTTGAACTAATTTAACTTAAAATAGACCTATTTAACCCTATAAGATCAAAGCTGTCAAATTGGCCATATTGATTAAACATAAGACCTCAAATAAATTTCAATAGGTTAAACATATCTCACTTAAGACTAATTAGCTCTAAATTAATTATTGGAAGAACCTACCACCACTTAAAATTTCTTTATCTAATAAGTTTGGTGGCCAGAAAATTAGCTTTTGATTTTTTATGAGAAAATTTGTCAAAAATTCTAATGGTAATTTATGTCAAAAATTACTGCCAAATTTAATTAGTTATTTTGAGTCAATGAATCAAATCAATTTGTGAAACCTATGTTAAAGGATTAAACCATCAAACTTCGTATGTTCTAACCATAATTAATAATTAGATTAAACTAAGATCCCTTAGGCTAAATAGGTCATTAATAATTATGTTGAAAAATAATCATGGCCTACCATATTAATAGGTCATTATTATTTATCAATGACTAATATAGCCAAATAATATCTTGGTGAAGCTTTATTAGACTTTTTGAACTAATTTAACTTAAAATAGACCTATTTAACCCTATAAGATCAAAGCTCTCAAATTGGCCATATTGATTAAACATAAGACCTCAAATAAATTTCAATAGGTTAAACATATCTCACTTAACACTAATTAGCTCTAAATTAATTATCAAAAGAACCTACAACCACTTAAAATCTCATTACCTAATTAGTTTGGTGGCAAAAAAAATAGCTTTTCATTTTCCGTGAGAAAATTTGTCAAAAATTCTAATGGTAATTTATCTATCGAAATATAAAATTTTTTTTTTACTTAAATGTTTAAAATGTTACTAAAAAAACTAAAAAGTAAAATAAAAAGGGCCTTTTTAACTATAATTTTTTTAAATAATTAAAGAAGATATGCATTGTAATATTTGATTTAAGTATTACATCATAGATTAGAAAATAAAAATTATAGTTAAATATTTTCAATACTATAGCGTTGCATGTAGGGGATGTGTACACCCATAGATTCCATATTAGATATTTTTAAATGTGGGCTCACATATGAATTTAATTATACATTATGCATTATCTTATTTTTTAAGCCTATTAATTTTGTGATCAAATAAAGATTAATTAATTTTAGGCTTTTGAGACATCTTATTTATTTTATATGGAATTATCGTGTAGAAACCGGACAATTTATTTTATTTTAATAATGTTAAATAAAGTAAAATGCACTCAAGTATAAATAGGGTCATGGTTTCCATTCTAAAGGGTGAAGTTCTCATTTTTCTCATATCTCATCTTGAGTGAAAAGAAGTCTCTCTCTCTCTTTCTCTCTCTCTCTCTCTCTCAAGAACACCCTTTTAGAAGTAGAAGGATAAAATCCCATTAGCTCTTCTATGGATTCATGAACGCTTCTGATTAAATTTTCTTGATGATTTGACATGAGATCCGAACTAGATAAATTTATTTTTTTATCTTTATATGTTTCCAACAAGTGGTATTAGAGTAGTTATCATGTTGAATCGTTGAGAAATGATTTTTCTTCTTCATCTTTTGTATTGATTATTTGAAAATTTTAGATCAAAGTACATGATTCAAAATTTTCAAGCAAATAATTTGGTCATTTGCATGAAGTATCGATATTTTTAGATGGCTTTTCTATTATTGATTTTGAGTAAAATAATATAGCTAAATTTGTTTTATACTTTGATCACAATTTTAATTTTATGTGATCGATATATTTATTCTTGTCATTGTGATCTTAATATAAAAAAATGTATATAAAGTGTTTATAATATGAAACGATATTTCATATTTAAAAAAAATATGAAACGTTTTTCTGACAACCGTTTATAATATGAACCGATATTTCAGATTTTAAAAAAAAAGGAAAAAAAAAGAATATGAAACATTTTTCTGTTGCAGCGATATATATATAAATATATATAAGTTAGTATAAATGTTATAATTATTTCATTTAATTGGTTTCATCCATTTCTTTTAGGGGTATATATATAAATATATATAAGTTAGTATAAATGTTATTTTTATTCCATTTAATTCAATTTCATCCGTTTCTCCTTACTACTTTGCAGTTAGTTATTACATTTATTTATTTTTAACATTTTATATTATAATTTATATCTGAAATTATTTGCTATAGCATTATTTATAATGTTTCATATTCATTTCAAATTTTAAATTCATCTTTGTTAATCTGAAATATTTTACTGTTGCGTGCTAGAAAACCAGTTGTGATAAAGTAAAAGTTTTCGCCTTAGCTTCGTTATGAAATCCAGCACACACACAGGTATAAAAAGTGTGAACAATAAAACTCCAGAATTTTTACTTGGAAAATCTCGAAAAGAGGGAAAAACCACGGGGCCTAGCCTAGTAAAAAGCTTCCACTATGTATCTGTTTCAGAGTACAAGATCTTCCGAGCACGGATTACGAATTGTTTATGAGAAAGGAACAACAGCTATGTGATAACGATCAGGTTGTAACAGTTACTAGTAGTAGCAGATGATGGTGAACTGTGTGGAGCAACCACCGGTGGAAATGCGGGGAACAATTACTGGCAGAAATACAGGGAACAATCACTGGCAGAAATGCAGGGAACAATCACTAATAGAAGTCATCATGATGGAGACCGACAGAGATTGACGACGGCAAGGATCAACGGCGGCGGCTGACGGTGGCGGCCGGCGGCGGTGGTTGACGACCGTCGAGTGGCGGCACGATTGTGCTTGGAGGATCTTTAGAGCTCTCTCTCTCTCTCTTGGCCTCCCTCATATGAGGAATGAGGGGCTATTTATAGATTGGAGGAGTGGCCTCTCTACAAATACATGCAAAATCCGAACCACTCCTCTCCATCGGACGGCTCATGATGATTCCCTTGATCATATGATATATTTTGTGTATTTTAAAGCTCAAATGAAGTCAGAATTGTAAGATATTTAGCTTGTCGGAACTGGCTCGTCGAGACGCTCGATTTGACTATAAACACTCCATATTCGAGAGCTTTTTAGGAATTTAACTGATGTATCAAAGTTTCCAATAATATTTTAAGTGCTTGATCTCGACCGTTTCTGACGCCTTGCTTTCGCATCAAGATTCGTGTTTCACTAGAGGAATTTTCGAGTCATATCGCTTGTCTCTATTTTTGGATGATATTATCTTAATCATCAAAAATATATGTGCCAAGTACTTCAAAATAGCAAATTCTTCAACTAAATCTAGTACATTAACCACACATTTTGAGAGAACATCTTCATGTAAGCACAAGATTATGACTACTAGATGCACAACCACAAATATATATGTATGTGCGAAAAAATTTCGAGGTTATGGACCCATCCGGAACGATGCGCATGGGTGCGCGCTGCAAGATGGGCGCCATGGCACTCACATACGCGGTACAGTCAGCTGCTAGCTGGTCGGGGCATCGCAAGCGGCTGGCACGGCCGGGCTGGTCGCCGCAATGGCCCTGGTCGCTGAGGACCGCAATGGCCCAGAAGGCGGAACGCAGCCGCTGTGGTCGACGGCTGACGCAGCCGCTCGGCGGTCACGCTGGAGGCAAAACCGAATCGGCGGTCGCTGCGCGATTCTATGATCGCGGGCCGGCGGGTTGCGGGCCTGGTTCGTCGCGAACGGTGGATCTGGTGGGTCAGGGCGGTAGCTGGGCGCTGGCAGCACTGGGCGGTCTCCCCTGTTTAAAACATCCATTTTGGCCCGTTTTCATCCATTTTGGCCCGTTTTTAGCAGTTTTGAGCGGTTTTGGATGCTTTTTTACCCTTTTGCCCCTAAAAGGGGTCTATAAAAACCCCCTAGGGCTAAGGGAGAAGGCACCTTCTCTTCTTCTTGAGAGAAGGTCATTCGGAGGTGATCAAGGCCCACGGTACTTACATCGTTGTTCCGGTTTTCCCTTGAAAGTGGCGTCAACCGGCCTCGTCGGACCGTCCGGGTTTGGAGGCGATCAAGGCCCGCGGTACTTACGTCATTATTCTGATTTTCCCTCGAAAGAGGCGTCAACTGGCCTCGTCAGACCGTCCGGGTTTGGAGGCGATCAAGGCGCAGTACTTACGTCGTTGTTCCAGTTTTCCCTCGAAGAGGCATCAACCCCTCGGACCGTCCGCTGAGGCATCATGCCCGCGGTACTTACGCCGTTGTTCCGCTTTTCCTCGAAGAGGCATCAACCGCCTCGACCGTCCGGCCGGGAGGCAATCACCGCGATGATAATCGGAGACCGGGTTGACGATGCTCGACGCTGGTGGTCGACAAGGTTCGGGCGCGATACGCGACATGGTTGGCAAGGAGAATCAGCGCCGATGGTGGTGACCGGCGGAGATTGCTAAAGATGGTGCGGCGTGACCGATGGTATTCGGCGGCGATGATCGACGACGGTGGTTGGAGGCCGACGGGGTGGTGCGAAGAAGAAGCACCTGAGTCGGAAGTCGGGAATGAGCACCATGGTGATGACCGGTGAAGGTTGGCGCAGCGGACCGCAACGAATGACGCGGTGACCGCCAATGGTGGTGCCGACGGGTGGTCGCTAATAACCGGAGACAGAGTCCGGTGACCGACGCCTGGTACGGGATGACCGCGAAGATTGCCGGTGATGGTCAGCGGTGGTGACCGCACGCAGTCCGGGCGTGATCGACTACGCTGGTCACGACGCGACCACGCATGGTTGGCCCGATGGGGGTGATCGACAGCAATCAGCGAATGAGCATGACGGGCGCGGCGAATATGGGATGACCGCACATGGTAGTGACCGGTGAAGATTACCGACGATGGTCGGCGACGGTGATCGGCGATGGTAGTCGATGACGGTGGCCGATGACGGTAGTCGACGGTGGTGACCGGAGACAATGGTTGGCGGCCGACGGGGGTGGTCGGCAGCAGCAACTGGCGACAGAAATCGATGGTGGAGACTGACGTTGGTAGTCAGCGTGGATGACCGGCGACGATGGTGGTGACCGGCGAAGATTGCCAGCGATGGTGGCGACGCGATGCGGTTGGTGGCCGACTGGTGGTCGGCAATGGCACGGGTAGTCGACGGGCGACCGCGCGCGGGATGACCGGTGATGATGGTGGTGACCGCTAAGATTGGCCGATGGTCGGGCGCGGACCGCAAATCGATGGTGACCCGACGAAGTTGGCAACCGACGGGGGTGGTCGGTAGCGACCACTGGCGACGATAGTCGACGGTGGTGACTGGCGTCGGTAGTCGGCGGGGATGACCAACGACGATGGTGGTGATCGGCGAAGATTGCCAGCGATGGTCGACGGCGGTGACCGGCGATGGTCCGCGACGAAGGCTAATCGACGTGCACCACTGGCAACGGTGGAGACTGGTAGTCGGCTGGGATGACCGACGATGATGGTGGTGACCAGCGGAGATTGCCAACGATGGTCGGCGATGGTGGTTGGGCCGATGGGGTTTCGCACCGCAATCAAACGGTGGTTGGCCGTGTGATCTTTGACCTATCCGAAGTTGTTTTTCAGAGTGTGACTAGATGACGTTAACCCGCATGAAAGTGAACAATCACCGAGAATTTTGACCTATCTCGAGATTGTTTGTCGAAAGGGACGTTGTGGAATAGTACAAAGTTTTGACCTATCCGAGGTTGGATTGCCGGTTTGCCTGGCGACGTTA
>CM038232.1:9683879-9822070 GCA_021442155.1 Cymbidium sinense
TTTTGAAGATTTCAAAATAATAATAATAATTAAAAAAATATTGGGAGAGTTGCTTATAAAGGGCTCTCGAGTAGAACGAACAAACAAAGACTACCGAACTAATGGAGTCAAGCGGTCGTCGTGGAGTCGGAATCGCCTCGTCACATGCAAGTACTTGCTCGAAAAACTCTTCCGGTCGGTGGTCTTTGAGGTCAGCCGGTCTATTGGCGGCGTATGGGCGGCCTCCGTTGACCATTCTGACTCGATCGAAGGTTACCGGTTCATCGACTTCCCATGGCCGGAATCGGTCACCGAACCACAAGCAGGTGATGGAGTACTTGGAGGCTTATGCTCGCCGGTTTGATCTTATAAGGCATGTGAGGTTCGGAAGAAGGTGGTGAGTTTGGACTATGTTGGGGACCGGAAGAGATGGCACTGGAATTGTGGTGTGGAACAGGCGGCCTTCATGAGCTGGCCGTGGAGAAGGAAGATGTGGTTACTGAGGTAATTTTAACTCAGAAAATAGTATTTATTTAATCACGTAAATTATGAATATAAATTTGATTTAAGTGATTGAAAGGCTTTATTTTTTTAGCTATTAATTATAGCTCGAAAACCGAAGGCCTTGTTTGGGATCAATTTTGTTTTCTATTTTCTGTTTTTTATTTTTGAAATATAAAAAATATATATATATATATAATAAATTTGTTTATCTATTTTATTATTTTTGTTTTCTATTTTAAACAGATTTATTTTTTTTTTCAAAAATACTAAAAATATGTAAAATTTGTTTTCTTTATTTTTAAAAAACCATATCATACTATTCAGATATTTAAAGATTTGAATTTAAATTTTTTTATTTTTTTAAATTATATTATATAATATTATTCTTTTTAGTTAATTTAATCTTATAAGATTTATCTTGAGTGTAGGAAAATAGTAGATTAATTTTAATATATCATGTGTGTTTATATATATAATATAAATTTGAATTTATATATTAATTTTTGATTGATTCTAATAAAATTTAACTTGATTATATAATAATAGTAATTTAACCTTTTCATCAATAATTATTATTTAAAATATATTTATATCTTTACATAAATTTTATCCATCTCATAGAATTTAAATATGCACGTAGATTTTTTATATTTTATGTTTATGCATCAACTCCTATAAATGAGTATTTTTTTTGTATTTTCAATATTTCAAATGTATCGATGTAGTTAATCTTGCAAGCAAACTTTTTTTTAATTAGCATCGACGATGATCAAAATAATATTGTTCAAATTTCATAATGTTGAATTTGTAGCTTGTCAATTTTATTATGTGCAATTGAATGAACTATGAAATTCTTGTTTGATAGATTTTTATATTTCGAATTTTTATAAGTGATTCTTTTTATGAACGAGTACTATTTGGGTTATTTCGATGATAATTTAAATCTAATTTTGTGCATCACTTTCATCGATCGAGATTCTATTGCATTTGATTTGATTCGAACAATAGAATAGATATGTAAGTAAACATCCATCATCATCATTTGTATGCTCAAATATTATTTTGCTTTATGTTAAAATAAGAAAACATCAAACATATTTTTATTTTATTTTAAAATTTTAAAAATAAAAAATAAAAAGTGGTACAAGCTAACCCTTAGAGTAATAATTAATTCATTGAAATTTTTTAATAAACAATAACTAAACATATTTTTTTATTTTTTAAAACAAAAAATTCATAAAAGTAACAAACATATTTTTATTTTCACATAAAATAAAGAGAAAATAAAAACAAAAAAACTGAAAGCAAAAATTAAAGATAAAAAATAAAAAATAAAAAATAGAAAGTGATTCAAAACAGCCCATAATAGTTAATAAATAATAAAATTATATTACTTAAAAATAAAAACTAACATTATAATTATTGAATTTTAATAAAATCATTTAGAAAACAATAAAAAAGCTTTAGTTTCATTTCTTGGAAATAAGAATTAAAATTTTTAAAATGATATTAAATAAATCTTGAAGAAAATAATTAAAGAGCACTTAAAATATTTATTTTAATTATATTCTATTAAAGGAGAATGAACGAGAAGATTTTCTTTTTAAATTCATATTCATAAACATAATAAAATATTTTAGTTATGAGACTAAAAGGTAAAAATCTGTCTCTCTCTCTCTCTCTCCTTATATATATATATATATATATATATATATATATATATATATATATCACCTTATTATATGATGATCACTCATTCAAATTATAGTAATCATATCTACAATCCTTAATGGTTCTTAAAATTTTAAGCAAAAGATCCTACGACAATCTATCTTTTGTTTTTATTTTTATGTTATTTTTAAAAATATATTCGTTAGGAAAATATTAGAGAGTTTTTTAAGTATATTTATTTTTTATTTCAAAAAACAAATAGCATTATTTTTAAAATGCTCAAAACATATAAAAGATGTTTTGAGTGTTTTTAAAATAATAAGTATAATTAAATTTGTTTTATTTTAAGCAAAATAAAATAAAATAAAATAAGACACAAAAATAAAAAATAAAAAACAAAAGTGATCCCAAATGGTCCCTAAGGGCAGTTTGGGATCATTTTCTATTTTCTATTTTTTTTTTTTCCAATTTTGTTCTTATTTTATTTTTGTTTTATGTGAAAAGAAAAATATGTTTGGTATTTTTATGATTTTTATTTAAAAAATATTTAGTTATTATTTTAAAATTTTTAATGGAAAAAATAAAATAATGAAATTAATTATTACTCTAAAGGGTCGCTTGAGACCACTTCATATTTTATTTTTTAAAATTTTAAAATAAAATAAAAATATGTTTAATATTTTCTTATTTTAACATAAATAATAAAAAAAAAAATTTGGGGACACAAATAACGATAATGGATGTTGACCTACATATATGTTATATTGCTTAAATCGAATCAAATTGAATGAAATCGATGATCGATGAAAGTAATGTGCACAAATTAGATTTGAGTTATAGTCAAAATAACCCAAATAGTATTCGTTCATAAAAAGAATCACTTAGAAAAATTCAAAAAGTAAAAATATATTAAACAAGAATTTTCATAGTTGATTCAATTGCACATAATAAAAACCGTTACAAATGTGACATCTTGAGATTTAAGCAATATTATTTTAATCATCACCGATAGAACTTAAAAATATCTTATTGCATGATAAACTACATTGATATATTTGAATCGTTAAAAATACAAAAGAAAGACACATATTTGTAGAATTGATGCATACACATGAAATGTAAAATATCTACGTGCATATTTATATTTTATTGAAAGATAAAATTTATGAAAAGATATAAATATATTTTAATTAATAATTATTGATAAAGTAAGTTAAATTAGTAAAAGTAATCTATTATTATTATATATTCAAGATAAATCCTGTTAGGTTAAATTAATTAAAAATAATAATATTACATAATATAATTTTAAAAAATAAAAAAAATCAAATTCAAATATTTAAAAATTTGAAAAGTATGACCGAGTGTTTTAAAAATAAAGAAAAATAGGTTTTACATATTTTTAGTATTTTTGAAAATAAAAAATAAATTTATTTAAAAATAGAAAAATAAAAATAATAAAATAGATAAACAAACATATTTTTATTTATTTTTTCTATTTTTTAAAATAAAAATAAAAAATAGAAAACAAAAAATTGATTCCAATGGGGCCTAAGTTTTGAATTTAGCTTTTGCACCCTTTCTACTTCTTGCGTTTGTATACTCATTACATTGTTGTCTAGTTTATCAAATTTTGCTTTCTAATCTTCACATTCTAACAATATTTTAATCCCTTAATAGACAATATGTTCACCATAATAGGAGCATGTAATGGACTTTGCAGTTCTTTGCTTAGGAAGGTTCAGTGGCCTCCCTAATATCCCTAGCTTCCCTTAGAATAAAGGCCCCGAGGCCTTCAATGATAAGATGATCCACTCAATGGACTTAGCAAATATGAGAAGCACAGTCATTGCTGAGTTTGTCAAGGGAAAATGTATCATTGTAATCAGTTTTCTCAAATCAACTCTCGATGTCACCTGTTGTGTCGATATTAATGATATGATTATTGTTAGTATCATTATTAAAATTGTTAGAATACATCATGCATATGGATTGTCGCTTATTTGGTGTTGGTATATGAAGACCATACAATAGTTCATTATACTAAACAATTATGAAGCATACGACTATGCACTTTGGTAGTACTCCACATGCACATAAAGCATATACTTTATTCTTACTTTTCTTAAATTTGGACTTGTAGGTGCGGAAGTTCCTTGCGATGATTGTCCAAAGAAAGCGATGGAACATAGTTGATTTATCAGCATGTGGTGTTTCATTAGGTTATTTCTACTCCGCTTTTTAGAGCTACTCCTACACAGACGAGGAGAAGGAATCATTCTAAGTCTCTTGGCAACATTGCTCTCTCCTTTAGTAAATGCTTTTCCTCCTCTTACAATTATTCTAAATTAAATATATAAATTAATATCTCACATTCATTTTTTTTAAAAATATAGAGGTGGCTTATAACTAAGTTTATTGAAATCTACATCAAGAAAACAACACCTATGGAGAAGTATAGAATTGTTTCCAGACCATAGCTTCTTTCAAGCAAGGAGTTCATCCTTATTTGCTTTATTGCCTGAAAAATTCTATGACATGCTGAAAAATAAGAGGATTGTTCTAAAATATTCAGAAACCTTTGAGTTTTGTTGGGATGGTATAATGAGACATATGTTTCAAAATATCATCCTTGCTCACAATGGAAGTAAGCATAAACCATACAAACTTTATTTAAATAATAATTATACTAAATTCTTAAAAACATATGAATAAATTTATATTTTCAACATTTGTTTTACCATTTTGGAAGATTTATTTAAAAATTAAAACTATTTAAACTTAAATTGAATATAATAATTTCTGAAACTTTTAAAATTATGATAAATAGCTAAACCTTCCATGATAAACCCAAATATTGAATGAACAATTTAAAATCTCCTCGATTAATACTGCTTTAAATTTGTTCAAATTAATAATAAACAAATTTGAAAGTTTTTTATTAAATATTAAAGGTTAAATGAACCAAATTTAAATATGATTTAACTCGTGTATTTATGATCATAAATAAACTCATTTTACTAGTTCAATGAGTAATTTGTTTATATTATTTAAATAAAATAGGATTGAATAAAATATTTTTAATTATATATTTAAGGGTATCTATTATAACTTAATATTACTAGTATTTATTTCATTAATATCTTTTATTAACAAACTTATTAATTAACTCATCAGGCCATCATTATCCACCATATGCAAGATGAAAATTAAACTTTGATCTAAGGGATGAGAAATTGCATGAGGAATTAGTACAAATTAATTTACTTCTCTTTTAATTTTTTTTTTCATTTATTTTAAAAAATAAATTCTTGTCGGCCTGAAATCTCATCAAGCTATCAAGTTTTTCTACATTAAAAAAAACAAAAGTCGAAACAAAAAGTTGAATACCTAATTTAATAAAAGTGATCAAACAATATAAATACCTAGTTTATAATTTGTTTGAGCATTTTGAGTTTTTCAAATTAATTTATTTGCCATTAAAGAATATGTATATATTTAGTGCAATTTTTCTTGTTTATTTATTTCAATAAATTGATTTGTTAGTATTTATTTATATTAAATGATTATAAGAAAGTTTGGTCACAGTTTATATAATATTTTATTTAATTTGAGTAAAGAAATTATATATTAATTCTAAATTTATTAATTTTTTATTTGTTAAATTAATAAAATTATTTATTTATAACTAAATATAAAAAGCGAAGTACTCATTTGGATTTTCAGCTTATTTATTAACCCGTTGAACTAATTCAATTAATGTAAATAAGCCAAGTATGATTAGTGAAAATTTTAAACAAGTCAAGTATGAACATGCATTTGATAGTTCAGCTAGCTCAAGCTCGAGTCAAATATGAACAACTTATAATATGATTGAATCAAGTCCAATTCATAATATACTCAGCTTGACTCAACTTCATTATAGTCGTAACTATATTGGCACCTAAAGTGTGTTCATATATATAATTTAATCTACTTAAGAAAAAAATAACATTTAGTCAAAATTGATGCCAACCAAAAAATGATGATTAATTCCTAAATATTCTTAAAATATTATTAAAATTTTTGGATTAAATCTCACATATGTTAAATTTCCACTCCTTTTTTGTGAGAAAGAAAAAAAAAAGCTATGTTTCTCCAACAATTTTAATGAAGAGATCCTTAAACCATATATATTGTGTCATTGTGAACCTAATTAAATGTTAATTTCTTGGTTCTATTTTATGATTTTGACAATGATTTTATTGTTTTATCATGAATATCTATTATATTTAGCTTGACAAATCTCTTCTATTCTCATCGTGACCATTAGTTGGTAATCATTTTCATGTAAATTCACTTATTACTTCTATTTTTAGACTCTAATTATTAGAGTACAGTAAAAAATGGCATTTTTGAAACGATCTTAAATGTCTTTTGAATTTATTCGCAATAGAAAGATCTTTGATAAAACTAACTTTTAGTGGATAGCAACTTTTGTTATCATTATCTTGCTTGGGCATAGGATTCAAGTTTGTATAAAATATATCATAATATCAACAATGAAATAACACTATTATTAAATATTCTTACATATTGATTGTAATTTGATTATCGTCATAGAGATGAAGAGTTCAATCTCATAATGACAAATTTTCTTGTCTAACGTTATAAGTGTTGCAACATCAAAATATGAACCAAGTTGCTAAGGTTGGTGATAAGCCTCATATCATCGATGATGTATCTCTTCTTGATAACTTCACTCTAAAGTTATTCTCCCACCTCCCTCACTTCTTTAGGAAATTCAAGGGATCTATCTTATCACTCTTTCTAATCAAATTAATTGTGTAAAAGACATATTCAAGTAAATTTTTTATATGATTCTATTAATGATCAAGACAATTGGGATTTGTTAAGTCATTTACTAGATTTGATGATGATACTTCACCAAAGAACTTTGACTTTTTCACACAACATAGAAGCAAATATTGTGACAAGAGGAAAAAGAAGTATTTTTATTATACTAGATATTCTTTTAAATCCCTCGTATTGTACGATATGTTAAAATAGAAAAAAAGAGTACAACAAGGCTTACCCTCTTTGTCTTTTTCTTACTTTTGATTGGCCTATATAGGTTTTGTTTTGTAATTAAAATAATTATTTAACTTTTAAAAATGAATAAAGAAGTATAATATGAAGCAAATTATAAAAAATTTAAGATTATCAACCTCAATATTCATTTTACAAGCACAACAACAAGCCTTTATCCCCATGTGGGATCGGTTACATGAATCCTTCCTCTCCATTGGGTATTAAATGTCATATATTCTCATTTAATTCTAATAAAATATAGTCATTTTATATACTTCCTAATTAAGACTTTTAAGACTACCTATGCATTTCTTAACATAAATAATCTAAAGCATCTACTCTCCTAATTGGGACATCAAGCAACCAATGTTTTATGTGAACAAACCATTTATGAGACTCTCTCTAATCTAATCTTCATTGAAAATACTCCAACCTTTTCATATATATATATATATATATATATATATATATATATATATATATATATATATATATATGTGTGTGTGTATGTATTTATCTTGCATTTTGTCGTTTAAGTGTAAATCCACTTATCCACCTGAGTATTTTCATCTCTGCAACATTTAGTTTTATACTTCTATTTTACTGGCCAACACTCTACACGATAGAGCATCACAAATCTCACCACCATCTTCTAAAATTTTACATACCAAAAAAAATGTGCAACATATGTGCATGGCACATGGGCCACACTAGCCACACTAGAGTGAGCACAAAGTTATTATACTAAAAAAGGAGCTATTATAGCACTAAATTGCAATAGTTAATAAAATTATTGCAAATCCAAATATTTATTATTGTGATTATAATTGTTGCCATTCTACATTTATGCCCTCTTTCAAGGAAACATGATGAGAGGAGCTAATATTTGAGGTAGAGGGCAAAACAAAAATAGTGTTAATGATTATCATAGCATTGAGATTTGCATAAATTCAAATAATCTCTCTCTCTCTCTCTCTCTCTCTCTATATATATATATATATATATATATATATATATATATATATATATAGACACACACATACACACACAGTATACACACGCACACACACCTTTTAAAGCTGTAAATTAAAAGTAAATTATGTTATTCCCATCACTACTAAAATTGATTAGAACAAATAATCTTCATCATTTTATCAAGAGGGTTGTCACACAACCACGATATTATTTTTATTCCCTACAACAAACTTAAAGAGATGTATCACTCCTTTTCAGATTTAAGCTCAACAAAATCATTAGGTCCATACGACATGAACCAATTAGACAAAAACCCTTTTTCTTTTAGGATTATAACCCATGTCCTTACAAAGTTGATCATTACAATATATTTGAATGATTCCAACACTTGATCTTCTATAATATTCATGACCATACTCTTTCATGTATTTATTCTATTTCTTCATATCTTCTTCCATCAATTTTATGCTCGGGAGCTGAAATCCACCATTAAGAAAATGTGCCAACCATATTGCCTTCAACTCCAAAGTAAATAAATTTGATGTGCTCTTTGAGTATCCAATTATTTCCATTTGTGAAATCCTCGGTTGAATGCATTCTATATAGTACATAAATGTGTTGATAAGATTATTCTTTTACTAAAAATAATTCTTAAGCATACTATCAAAAATTTAACTATAAAATAATTTTTTGACATAGTTTTCAATGTTATTGAATAAGCCTATTTAGTCATGCACCATAGAGTGTAAGAAAGCTAAATTTTATGTTCATGTTTGCCTCATTAACTTATTAAGTTGAACATAGATGGTTGATAAACATAAAATTTATTGGTAAGTCAAATCTAAGTTATTAAATCTTTATATTATCTATCACATGTATGCACACACTAGTATAAATATATGAATATGAAAACCTATAATATACAAGATTATAAAGTATATGAATACATTAATATGTATAAGTGCACATTCAAACATGCAAATTACATATATGTAGGAACATAATCAAACTATTATCAAACCAAATAGGATCAACAAGGCCATGCTTCACTCATTAAATTAAATATATTAAATTATAAAACTAGTTTAACTTAAGCTAATTATCGGTCAAACACAAATAAGCTTTTTCGATAACTTTATGCACTTATTATAATAATATTTTAAGTTATATTTGAATATCTAATTAATCAATGTGAAGTATAACTATTAAGTGGAAAAATATTGTCTACGTGGCCCGTCACAATATTTTGAAATGAAAACGATTTAAAGACATTTCAAATTTTCTCATCAAAGCCAACACCAAATATGACTATATCAGCCTTTAACGGTGCAGCTTCACCTTCCAATATTATACCATCCCTACAAAACTCAAAGCTTTTTGAATATTTTAGAAC
The DNA here is from genome assembly GCA_021442155.1 of Cymbidium sinense. Lineage (NCBI taxonomy): Eukaryota > Viridiplantae > Streptophyta > Magnoliopsida > Asparagales > Orchidaceae > Cymbidium > Cymbidium sinense. The sequence goes on from CM038232.1 coordinate 9,693,472, forward strand.
AATTCTCTTATTTTTCAGCATGTCATAGAATTTCTCAGGCAATAAAGCAACTAAGGATGAACTCATTGCTTGAAAGAGGCTATGGTCTGGAACTATTCTATACTTCTCCATAGGTCTTGTTTTATTGATGTAGATTTCAATAAACTTAGTTATAAGCCACCTCTATATTTTTTTAAAATGAATGTGAGATATTAATTTATATATTTAATTTAGAATAATTGTAAGAGGGGGAATATCATTTACTAAAGGAGAGAGCAATGTTGCCAAGAGGCTTAGCATGATTCCTTCTCCTCCTCGTGTAGGAGTAGCTCAAAAAATGGGTAGAAGTAACCTAATGAAACACCACATGCGATAAATCAACTATGTTCCATCATTTCGTTTGGACAATCATCATGCAAGGAACTTCCGCTACAAGTGCAAATTTAAGAAAAGTAAGAATAAAGTATATGAAACTTTATGTGCATGTGGAGTACTACCGAGTGCATAGTCGTATGCTTCATAATTGTTTAGTATAATGAACTATTGTATGATCTTCAAATACTTCAACACCAAATAAGCAACAATCCATATGCATGATGTATTCTAACAATTTTAATAATGATACTAACAATGATCATACCATTAATATCGATTCGGCGACATCGAGTTGATTTGAGAAAAGCGATTACAATGATACATTTTTCCTTGACAAACTCAGCAGTGACATTGCTTCTCATATTAGCTAAGTCCATTGAGTGGAAAACTAGGGATATTAGGGAGGCCACGATCCTTCCTAAGCAAAGAACTGTAAAGTCCATTATATGCTCCTATTATGGTGAACATATTGTCTATTAAGGGATTAAAATATTGATAGAATGTGAAGATTAGAAAGATAAATTTGATAAACAAGACAACAATGTAATGAGTATACAAACGTAAAAGTAGAAAGGATGCAAAAGCTAAATTCAAAACTTAGGCCCCATTGGAATCAATTTTTGTTTTCTATTTTTTATTTTTATTTTAAAAAATAGAAAAAATAAGTAAAAATATGTTTGTTTATCTATTTTATTATTTTTAATTTTCTATTTTAAATAAATTTATTTTTTATTTTCAAAAATACTAAAAATATATAAAACCTATTTTTCTTTATTTTTAAAACACCCAGTCATACTTTTCAAATTTTTAAAGATTTGAATTTGATTTATTTATTTTTTAAAATTATATTATATAATATTATTAATTTTAATTAATTTAATCTCACAAGATTTATCTTAATATATAATAATAATAATAGATTAATTTTACTAATTTAACTTTCTTTATCAATAATTATTATTTAAAATATATTTATATATTTTCATAAATTTTATCTTTCTCATAAAATATAAATATGCGTAGATATTTTACATTTCATGTGTATGCATCGACTCTACAAATATGTGTATTTCTTTTGTATTTTTAACGATTCAAATGTATCAATGTAGTTTATCATGCAATAAGATATTTTTTAAGTAGTATCGGCGATGATCAAAATAATTTTGCTCAAATCTCAAGATGTCACATTTGTAACTTGTCTTTTGTATGTACAATTGAATGAACTATGCAAATTCTTTTAAATTTTGAATTTTTAAGTGATTCTAAGTATTATTCTTTTATAACATATTAATTCCAATTTGATTTTTAAGCAATATAATATATATGTATCATCCATTTGTGTCCTCAAACATTTTTTTTGCTTTATGTTAAAATAAGAAAATATCAAACATATTTTTTATTTTATTTTAAAATAAGAGACCCTTAGAGTAATAATTAATTTCATTATTTTATTTTTTCCATTAAAAATTTTAAAAATAATAACTAAATATTTTTTTAAATAAAAAATCATAAAAATATCAAACAAGTTTTTATTTTCACATAAAATAAAAATAAAATAAAAACAAAAAATTGAAATAAAACAAAATTGGAAACAAAAGCAAAAATAAAATAGAAAATGATCCCAAACGCCACTTGTTTTTTATTTTATATTTTTGTGTTCTTATTTTATTTTATTTTATTTTACTTAAAAATAAAACAAATTTAATTGTGCTTATTATTTAAAAAAAAGACTCAAAGCATCTTTTTGATGTTTTGAGCATTTTTAAAAATAATGTTATTTGTTTTTTAAAATAAAAAATAAATATACATAAAAAAACACTCTAATAATTTCTTAACAAATATATTTTAAAAATAACATAAAAATGAAGATAAAAGATAGATTGTGGTAGGATCTTTTTTGCTTAAAATTTTCAAGAACCATTAAGGATTATAGATATGATTACTGTGGTACATGCAATGAGTTGATCATCATATAATAAGGTGATTGTAAATTAGTGATATTATACTTTTTTTTATGTTTTTTTATATTTTTTTTGTTTTTTTTGGGGAACCCCATATAGGGGAATTTTATTGCTCACAGAAAAAAGGTTACAAGATCCTTAAGAGGGGATAAACTCAGAGTCTACCGCTCAAAGAGCTACAATCATCCTAAAGAGTAAATCCATAAGTACAACCCAAGAAAAAAAATGCAATACCCCAAAAAAATATAGAGTAAAAGACACAAAGGAGCAAGCTTGCCAACAACATAAATGATGAGTGAAGAAGAGTTACATCCAAAGGAAAAGCACGCTTGATACGCATGAAAAGAAAAAGACTCTACAAACAACTAGATGAACAAGCACCGATAAAATAGAAGGAGCTAAGTCTAAGTAATAAACATAAAGTTGGAAAGAAATAGTAGAATTTTAGAGGGAGCTCCAAAACTTCACACACCAACTTGGGGCAGCCACATACATGTGCATCCAGCAGTAAAGGAGGGATACAACACACATGCTACTACCAACCAAAGAAGAGAAGTAATCCACCCATCAAAGAAAACAAACCTATGGAAACATCCATAGGAAATTATGTAGCCCAATGAAATTGTATAACCAATGAAAAGAAATCCACAAAGTTTCAATGAAGCAGAAATCGATTCCTATATCAACGAGAGCCCATATAGTGCCAACAGCTATCAAATAAACAATCCACACCAATCCACCCAAGTTCCATAATACAATTAAAATGTAGCAAGCTTAGCAAGATAGGAAATAGCCTCCAGGTTCAAAGAAGCTTAAATAAATACTACCATATATAAATAGATCAAGAAGAAAATAGTTTAACAGTAAGTGGATATATCCATATAATAAGTCTAAGAAGGCATGATAATACAATGACTGAAAATCCCAAAACCGATCTAACACACCCACAGGGTCTGAAAAATAGAAAAATTGCTAATCCAACTGCAGGCAATACACCAAACCAAAAGAAAAGCATACACAACTCAGGACCGGACAGAACTCCATATAGGCTTAGTAAAACCGGAATGCCTAAACAACAAGCGACTTACATCCGACAAAGAAAAAGGGAACCATTCCCAGATAATGAAAGAAGAAACTCTTGTCAAAGGGTGTGTAGACCATTCAAATAAATAGTAAGATAAACATTACGAGTTAGGTATAAAGGCAAAATCGCCTTGGAAAATAGCCCTAACGATTGCTTAGAATATATATAGAAAATGAAACACCATATCATCATATTCCATATAAAAAAAACTTCAATCCAATAAGCAGGTTATAACACCCAAGAAACATTGATTTTCTTCGAAAACAAGTTTCATACGCTCTAAAAGGGGAGGAAAGACCTCATCCAACCAATCGATTGAAACAAAAAGCAAAATTAAAAGTTTACATGTTCCTAACATAAGGCAAACCACTTTTATCTAAATTCACAAGCCTCGTAATGGGAGGGATATTATCATAAGAGAATATATTCACCATAGAGGATTTTGCACCCCAATTAGCAAGAAAATCAGCACATGAATTTCCTTCCCTTCAGATAAATATGAGAAATATGATAATCAAGAGAAGCAAGAAGCCTCGTGTGGTTAAGAAAATAGTAAACTTTAGCATTGCCATGAGCTCCGACTTTAATAAATTCAAAAGGAGGAGAGCATCAATTTTAAACCATATTTTTTTAAATCTTTTAAATACATAACGATATACCATAATGCAAACCATAAAGTTCAAAAAAAGAACAAAACAGGGTCTTAAAGGAATAGCAATTGCAGCAATCATCTTATCTTTAAAGTCTCTTAAAATACCCCCACAACCATAAAAGCCATTAGCAACAGATTCATCAGTATTAACCTTAATGACATGATAATTGGGCTTTATCCAATAAATAGTCTTACAAATAAAATCAACCTCAGAAGATGGGAGGGAAATCCCAAAACAAGGGGCCAGATGCTTGACACCTTTGAAGCTAGAAGGAGGAAGAAGGTTAGCTTTATAAAGGGAGGTAATTTTACATTTGGTTCTAGCAATAACATGGTGAAAGTTCATAGGAATATCACTATGTTTAGCATCATTTCTTTCCTACCAGATATACCATAGTAAAGTAATAGCCAGAACACATTTGATATATCCTTTCGAGGAAAAGTATAGAAAATTATTTAAAAGGCAATATAGAAAGGGATCCATCAAATAGAAAAGTATTAAACATACTATCATACTAGTGCGGACTTTAGCGAATGGGGCCATTAAGACATGATCCACGGTTTCAATATGGAAGCAACATTGACATTTGGATGGAAGATGAAACCCTTTTTTTCGGAGAATGGCATCCACAAGAATGTAGTGTTTAAGGATACGCCAAGAAAGAACCAAAATGAGGAAGGGATAGAATTACTCTAGATCATAGAAAAACTAGAGAATCTTGACTTTTAAATCTAATAGCATGCCACACATCCTTAAAACAAAATCTCCGAGGAGGAATTGTTAAACAAGGTTTGATCACTCTCTTGGATGTTGGATTAATATTGAGGATTTTGATAATGATCACATTAGGTACATAGGAACCTAAATGAGCTATATCCCAAGATTCTGAGTAATGAAATGGCAAACCTTGAGCATGTCAATAAAGTGAGTATTGAATAATGAGTCAATAGAACCCACACCCAGCCAATTATCTTGCCAAAAGAAGGATGAACCAGAATTCACACCCGGAGATCATCTCTCGTCACTTGATATTGCGAGTCTTCTCCACGGGAATCCCCATTTTCAAAGAACAAATGAGGGGGTGATTACCCTTACAATATTTGGCGAGGATGAATTTCGACCAGTAGCTCTGACTGCTTCTAAGATTTCACCACATTTTGTAAGAAAAGTATTTAATGGAATCTTCTAAAGTTTTACAACCTAAACCACCTTCATTCAAAGGACCACAATAGGTGTACCAGCTAGCCCAATGAGTTTTTTTGGAAGATGGAGTAGAACCCCAAAAGAATTTGTTGATAAGATGGTTAATCTTTTTAATGATAGAGGTGGTAGGGACAATAGTGAAAAGTAGATAAAAAGGTAAAGAGCAGAGAATGCTTTTAATCAGAACAAGTCTCGCTCCAAAAGATAGAAGATGGAATTCTGAGAAAGAAAATTTCTTATAAATTTTTTGAATCACCTCATCAAAAAGGAAAGATCTTTTAGCACCACGATATAAAGCAGTACCCAGGTACTTAATAGGGAGAATAAGATGGGCAAACCCCGTAATACACTTAATAGTCTTGATCCTAGGAGGAGGAATCGATTTACTAGCAATAAAACTACATTTGGCAGGGTTAATTTTTAAGCCACTTTCCCTACCAAACTGAATAAAGAACTTACACAGTTTCTTAATGTATCGGGTAGATCCATTGCAGAAAATAATGAAATCAATCCGCAAAGCTGAGGTGAAAGATAGGAAAACCACCCCTAGTCTTGTAGAACATGTTAGGCATTTTACAAAACAACAGTTCAAGACTTCGAGTGAGATATTCCATCGCGATAATGAAAAGGGCCAAAGAAAGGGGGTCCCCTTGCCTTATCCCATGTGAGGAAGAAAAGATGCCATGAACCTTGCCATTAATAAGTAAAGAGAATCCAGAGTTCTCAATACCATTCTTGATTAATGTAATAAAAGAATTGGAAAATCCAAAAAGAGTAAGAATTTTATAGAGGAAAGTCCAGCCAATATTATCGTAAGCTTTGGAAATGTCCAGCTTAAAAACTAGATTCCCACAGAGAACCTTAGTATTTAAATCATGGATAATTTCTTGAGCTAACAACATAATATCAGAGATGGATCTACCTTTAACAAAACTCGTTTGATTGGGGGAGATGATTTTAGGAAGTAAATTACCTAGTCTTTTGGCTAGGATCTTAGATATGAGCTTATTAAAAAGAGTTCATAGGCTTATAGGTCTAAAATGGTTCTAAAGTTCTGGATTATCTATTTTTGGAATTAGAACAATGGAAGTACTAGAAAAGTATTTGGGGAGGATATTTCCATTAAAAAAAATCTAAAACAGCTTTAACCACATCTTCTTTGATAATATTCCAACACTTTTGAAAAAATAAGGTCATAAAACCATTAGGGCTAGCCACAGAATCTATTTTCTTAATCTGTAAAGTGGATGCAATTTCAAATTCAGAGGGTAGAGAGGTAAGCATTTTGTTATCTTCTTCAGTAATGATCTTAGGGATAACCTCATGCCATGCTAATTCATCATAGGAGACATTATTATTAAGGAGATTAGTGAAGAAAGATACACCTGAATCAGAAAATTCCTTATCATTATTTTTGATTTTCTTGATGTGATTGAGGGCCTTTTCTTTTGAACATAACATGAAAATATTTGGTATTCCTATCTCCCCGATATCTTTTTTTACGGAAGCCTTTTGCCACCAGGGTTTTCTATGTCTTGATAGCAAGTTAACCTATCTTTGGCTTGGTTTAATAAGATATTTTTGGAGGTATCATGAATAGCGACTTCTTCTAAAGCTATGACTTCTTGTTATATCTTTTATGTTTGTGAAAATATTTTTGAAGCAGTTTTTGTTCCACCATTTAGGGAATTATTTAAGCCTTTTTAATTTAAGCCATAATCTCTTCATCCCAATAATAGAATCATCGAGATAAAGAGGATCTCCCTAATTAGTAGCAACTACCTCACGAAAATCTATCATCCATAAGCCACATATTTTGAAACGGAAAGGAATACGATAAAAGGGGATTACTGCTAACAGAGATTAGCAAAGGGGAATGATCGGATAAGGTTCTCGAGGTGTTCAAAAGTAATCGAAAGGAATTGTTCCATAGATCATTAAATAGAATCCTATCTAGTCTTTGCCAAAGTCGTGATTATTCCGTGAATTGAGAGCCTATAAAACCTAGATCGTAATGTGACAATCCGTAATCATATTATTAAAGTCCTCCATGGAGAATAGGTAAGTATTTCTACCAACTCATTAGAAGATATAGTGTTAAAATCCCCACCCACGAACCAGGATGGGAAATTAACCAGATCTTCCCACAGGGTCCTTCTACCATACCTATTGCAAGAAGCATAAACAAAAGATCTAAAATATCACCAATTGCCAAAAGTGATTTTAACATTCACTACCAGGTGAAGATCCTAGATAATATGAAGTACAAAAGGATTTTTCCAAAAGATCCAAATTTTGTTTTTTGAGTTAGTGAAAAAACTATCAAAGCCGATCATTCTAATCGAATGAATGTTAGAAGGAAGGATAAATGGTTCCAAGATTGCCGAAAGAAATGTTATGGGTGCTATGTTGTTGAGATTACTACAGAGAGGGAACCTATCCCTCTCACATTCCAGATCAAGAAAAAGACCATTTACTTTGGGTGAGAGGAGCTAGATCTAGTTACTCTAGCAAAGATATGAAATTTAGATTTAGATGGTTTGTTTCTCTTTTTTATAAATGTATGGAAGTCATTGTCCATACCTACAACCTCACCAGCAGATCGTTAGTGTTCAGTTAAGTGTTTGTTGCCAAGTGAAGCCTGGAGGTTAAAAGTCATTTCTCCTTCTTCCAATTCAGTGTTGATGACTGATGTAACTTAGGTTTTGGATTTAGATCAGGGTTAGAAGAGGAAGCACAAGAGGGATTAGAATTAGGCAAAACACAAATACCTAAATCAAGAGTAGAAGTTATCTCTAAATACTGCAAATCCTCCATTCCTACAATAGTATTCATTTGACCTTTCGCTAATGGAGATACAGAAGTAGGGATATACGCATTAGTGAGGGAATCAGCAACTAGGGGGGAACCAGAACTGCTATTAGAGGCATTAATGTCAATATTGTTATTTTGAGAATGGATTCCAACATGAGGAGCCTGTTCCTTAATAGGAAGTGAGCCAACTGGTAAATGTTCAACCGTATCCATCTTAGATTCGGGTTGGGGGCTTTGAACCCGGGGATCATTTCTATCAAGTATTGGGGCGGTTGTATTAGTAGTCATATCATTTTGTGGTTCATTCAAAGTCGCCTTAATGGATGGAGCATCTTTGGATAACACATGATTTTTCTTTAAATGCGGATGAGCTACAAAACAATCAGCAAATCCATGCACATGAATTTTACAATGGGATCAAAATACAATAAAGTTTTCAAACTCTACTTTTATAAATAGCCAAATTTTTTCAATTCTAAATTTCTTAGGATATTTTTTAGTTATATCCATTTCCACAAGTATCCGAGCAGAAGCGGTTGCTTGATCCAACTGAGAGGATCGAGCATGACCATAGTATAGAAACTGGGATTAAAGAAATGCACACGAAGGTTAGGAATAGACAACCAAACTGGAACGATAGGAGATTCCTCCTTAATGTCGAAACAAAATACGATCATCTTGCAAAAACACGAGAATAATCCAAATCATTAGACAGTTGAATCAATACATGCTGTGAATCAATCAGACCCACCGAAAAAACTCCAGAAAATTTCAGATTATGAAGAAAGGCTCGGATATTTTCCGTAAAAGGGCGTTCGAGCAAATTTACCAACCAAAGCAAATTCAAAAGGTTTAGCATGCTTTTCAACCATTGAATCCGAACACATGATCATGGGTACACCTCGGAAGGACGTAGAAACAAATTCGAAAGACTCACCGGGATTCTTTGCCTTACCCGCAAACACATCATTGAAAGATTTAGAAGCCATTAAAGGATTTGGGCGAGTTGAGGGATCATACTATAATTGCATAAAGTGAGCAATTTCTATTTTGTCATGTTTCAATCTCTCTTACTCTTGCACATATTGAGCAATGAGCTCATTAAGAGTTCATTTTTCCTTTTGAGTATTATAACTTATCTTAAAGGATTAAATTGTGTAAAAGTGATCAAAATTAAGTGTACAAAATGTCATCGATATCTATAATTTTAGTGCTCTCGGTAGTAAAATTAGACATCACCCTAATGTATTCCCTTATACTTCCATTGCCTTTATGCATTGAAACGAGTTTACTAAGAATAATACTCGACCTTTGAGAACTAACGAACGGTCTACTATTTGGCTTAAAATTTTTTTAGCACATTCCTCTTCAAGCATTGCACCTCTTATAGTTTCTAAAATGGAATGCTTCGTGATCATAAGACTCACGCAGCGGTTTGAACGCTCCCACTTTTCAAAGTTAGCCCTTTATTCAATACTACTTTCTGTAATAAGAGCGGAGGGTCAGAATCACATAGTCAAGATCCATACACTCAAGAACAATGGTCATATGCTCTTTCCATTTCTTAAAGTTAGTCGTTGAGCGGAAAGTTATTCAAATTGATAGATATAGAAGAAACATTAATTGAAAAGAACAAAAACAATACTCACAGTTAACAACATTGTCATTTTCTTGTGCATATATAATGTAAACAAATTATATTCTTGAAATAAAATATTTAATAAAATATGCACATATGAAATACCTAACACAACATTGTAATTTAGTCTTTAGACATAAATAATAATTTGTAAATGGTACTCTAAAATTATAGTCAACAAATATGATAATAAATTTTACCAACAATATGCCTATCTTTGGATCAACATATTGTATGCATGATTAATATAAATTCATCACATATTTGTTATTGCACAAAATCTGGCCAAAAAATAATCTTCCTTTGGGCCAATTATTTTTTATAGATTAAAATATAATTCATATGTAATATTCATATATTTCAAAAATAAAAAATTGATATAATAGAGATCACTTTGGTGACATAATATTTCAATTTAAATTAATTTTGAAATAACAAATATCAATTATATTATTCCAAAGAATTACTTCAATTGATACGAACTTGAAATATTTAAAAATAATAATAATATAAATATTAGCTAACTGTTAAAGTCAAAATCGCAAACATATGTTAGATACTATGTGTATTTGAGGAAAAGAAAAGAATGCATAATGTCATAATTAATAAAACAAATGAGCATTCTAGATTTCACAATAGAAATGCAATCCATTATGTATTAGTGAATTATGAATTATTTTGAATGCCAAAGCAATAAATATCTATAAAATTTAAATTAGAATATTTATACATAAATATTTAATATTATAAAAAAATTTTGAAATAGAAAACCTTTAGAAATATTAAACAATAAGTGTAATTATTACATTTACTTAATAAATATTCCGTTTGGAATTAATTTCACAAAGCAATTAAATGTAAAATATTTCAGATTAACAAAGATAGATTTAAAATCTAAAATGAATACGAAATGTTATAAACATGAATGAATATAAAAAGTTTATAACATGAATTAATTGTATAAAGTAATTAAATGTAAATGATATGACCCTCAAAATTCCTCTAGTCGAAGCACGAATCTTGATGCCGAAAGCAAGCTGATCGGAAATTGAAACTGGTCGAGATCAAGCACTTAAAATATTATTGAAAACTTTGATACATCAGTTAAATTCCTAAAAAGCTCTCGAATATGGAGTGTTTATAGTCAAATCGAGTGTCTCGACGAGCCGGTTCCGACAAGCCAAATATCTTACAATTCCGACTTCATTTGAGCATTCAAATACACAAAATACATCATATGATCAAGGGAATCATCATGAGCCGTCCGATGGAGAGGAGTGGTTCAGATTTTGCATGTATTTGCAGAGACGCCACTCCTCCAATCTATAAATAGCCCCTCATTCCTCATATGAGGGGAGGCCAAGCAAGAGAGAGGAGAGAGCTCTAAAGATCCTCCAAGCACAATCATCCTCGACGTCGCCAACCGGCGCCATACCGCCGTTGATCCTTGCCATCATCAATCTCTGTCGGTCTCCATCATGATGACTTCTACCACTGATTGTTCCCTGCATTTCTGCCGGTGATTGTTGTTCCGCATTTTGCCGAGAATTATTCCGCATTTCCGGTGGTTGCTCATACAGTTCACCATCATTCGCTACTACTAGAAGTTACAACGATCGTTGTCACATAGTTGTTCCTTTCTTATATACATTTCGTAATCCCTATATCGGAAGATCCGTCTCAAAGCGGATACATAGTGGAAGCTTTTCTTGGGCTGCCGTGGTTTTCCCTCTTTTTAGGTTTTCCATGTAAAATTCAGTTTTATTGTTCACACTTTTCATACACTGTGTCTTTGGATTTCACAAGCTAAAGGCGAAAACTTTTACTCTACCGCAATTGGTTTTTAAGGAACGCAATAGTTTGGCGCCGTCTGTGGGAAACTGATTCCCATTATATCAGCTTGTATGGCGACCAAGTTCCCCAACAAGAACAAAACCACCATCGAGATGTAGCATTTCAAGCTTTTAAGGAGCGCAAGTGAAGAATAAACATTCATCAAACTTAGTTCGATTTTGTCGAAACATGGGGCAAATCTTAATCTCAAAAGATTATCCAAATCAATATTCGGATATCTAATTGATTATCGGAGCAAATCATACTAATGAAAAAGGCCAAGGTTAAAGAGCAACTTTGGCTGCAATCACAAACGGATGTTTTAATCGACCTCTTCCATACAGGTTAACGTCATCGAGCAAAGACTCTGACAAACAACCTAGGATAGGTCAAAAGGTCCTTGGTGGACTTCCTACGACCTCTTCCATACAGGTTAACGTCATCGAGCAAAGACTCTGACAAACAACCTAGGATGGGTCAAAAGGTCCTTAGTGGACTTCCTACGACCTCTTCCATACAGGTTAACGTCATCGAGCAAAGACTCTGACAAACAACCTAGGATGGGTCAAAAGTTCCTTGGTGGACTTCCTACGACCTCTTCCACACAGGTTAACGTCATCGAGCAAAGACTCTGACAAATAACCTAGGATAGGTCAAAAGGTCCTTGGTGGACTTCCTACGACCCCTTCCACACAGGTTAACGTCATCGGGTAATACTCTGACAAACAATTTCGGATGGGTCAATATCCTCAGCAGATTCAAATCAACCTCTTTAATACGTGCGTCGCCGTAACACTCGACAAACAATCTTAGATGGGTCAAAGATCCTCAGCGGATTCAATTCAACCTCTTCCATACAAGTTAACGTCATTGAGAAAACACTATGACAAACAACCTCGGATAGGTCAAAACTTTGTACCTACTCCACACAGGTTAACGTCAGCGAGCAAACACTCTGACAAATAATCTCAGATAGGTCAAAAATCCACAGCAGATTCAATTCGATCCCTTCCATACAGGTTAACGTCATCGAGTCACACTCTGACAAACAACCTAGGATAGGTCTTAAGGTCCTTGGTGGACTTCCTACGACCTCTTCCACACAGGTTAACGTCATCGAGCAAAGACTCTGACAAATAACCTAGGATAGGTCAAAAGGTCCTTGGTGGACTTCCTACGCCCCTTCCACACAGGTTAACGTTATCGGGTAACACTCTGACAAACAACCTCGGATGGGTCAAAATCCTCAGCGGATTCAATTCAACCTCTTCCATACAGGTTAACGTCATCGGGTAACACTCTGAAAAATAACCTCAGATGGGTCAAATATCCTCAGCGAATTCAATTCAACCTCTTCCATACAAGTTAACGTCATCAAGCAAACACTATGACAATCAACCTCGGATAGGTCAAAACTTTGTACCTATTCCACATGCGTCGAAACACTCTAACAAACAATCTCGAATGGTCAAAATTCTCGATTGATTCAACCCCTTTCATACAGGTTAACGTCATCTAGTCACACTCTGAAAAACAACTTCGGATAGGTCAAAGATCACAGCCGACCGCTTACCCGTTCGCGGTCGACCGCCCCGGCCTCCAACCACCATCGTATCGTTGGCAATCTCCTGGTCACCACCATCGTCGTCGGTCATCCCCGCCGACTACCAACGCTAGTCTCCACCGTTGCCAGTGGTCGCTACCGACCACCCCCGTCGGTTGCCAACTACCGTCGCCGGTCACCACCGTCGACCATCGCTGGCAATCTTCGCTGATCACCACCATCATCGTTGGTCATCCCCACCGACTACCGACGCCAGTCACCACCGTCGACTATCATCACCAGTGGTCGCTACAGACCACCCCCGTCGGTTGCCGCTATGCGGTCACCGCTGCTCGCGGTCTACCGTCGACCATCGGCCATCTTCGCCGGTCACCACCATCATCGCGATCATCGCTACTCGCCGATTGCACGGTCGCTACCAGCATTTTGCTGCGACCACCCGTTGGGCCGCCACGCCGCTGCCGGTCTGTGCTAACTATTCGGCAATCTTAGCGGTCACCACCATCGTCGTCGGTCATCCCACTACGCGTCGGTCTCACCATCGATTACCATCGCCCGTTCTTTGCTTCTGACCACCCGTCGGTAGCCATTGTCGCCGGTCGCCGTCGACCATTGTCTCGGTCGCGTCGTCATTACCATCGCTGATCCGCGTCGATATCGTCGACAATCTTCGCGGTATCTACCATATTTCATCCCGCTATTCGCGCCGATTCATCGCCGCTTGCCCTTATCGATCACCCCATCGACTGCCATCGTGTTGCCACGTCTGACCAACGTAGTCGATCACCTACTACGGTCCGCCGAGCATCGCAATCTTCGCGGTCATCCCGATTCGACATCGGTCACCGTTGACTACGTCTCCAATTCGCGACCACCCCGTCGGTAGCCACCATTGACGGTCGCGTATTGGCTTCACCGTTCTGCTGCCGCCTTCGCCGGTCATCACCGCCGTCGGTCATTCCGCCGACTCAGGCTCGATTCGCCGCCACCATGGCCCTTCTGTGCCAGGCCACCGTCGACCCGTTGCCGGCCGTCATCACGCTGATCATCGTAGGTCGCATCGACCATCTTTAGCAATCTCCGCCGGTCACCACCATCGGCACTGATTCTCCTTGCCAACCACCATCGCATGTCACTGCCACCGAACACTATCGTCGGCCACCATCGTCGAGCATCGCTGTCAACCCCCGTCTCCGATTATCGTCGCAGTGATTGCCTCCAAACCCGGACGGTCCGACGAGGCCGGTTGATGCCTCTTTCGAGGGAAAATCGGAACAACGACGTAAGTACCACGCGGGCCTTGATCGCCTCAACACAGACGACGGCGGTTGATGTCTCTTCGAGGGAAAATCGAACAAACGTAAATCTGCGGGCCTTGATCGCCTCGACGGACGGCGAGGCCTTCTCTTCGAGGGAAAAGCGGAATAATAATGTAAGTGCGGGCTTGATCGCCCAAACGGACGGTCCGACGAGGTTGACGCCTCTTTCGAGGGAAAACCGGAACAACGATGTAAGTACCGTGGGCCTTGATCACCTCCGAACGACCTTCTCTCAAGAAGAAGGTGTCTTCTCCCTAGGGGGTTTTTATAGACCCCTTTTAGGGGCAAAAGGGTAAAAAAGTATCCAAAACCGCTCAAAACCGCTAAAAATGGGCCAAAACGGATGAAAACGGGCCAAAATGGATGTTTAAGCCCACAGGCAGGGGAGACGTGCGCTGGTCGCTTCGGCCTTCTGACCGCAGATCCGTTAATAATCGTCGCGTCACCGTCGCGCACCTTCAGCCCAGCGATCATAGAATCAGCGACCGCGCCGCGACCAGCGGCCCATTGCGCCTCCATGCCACCCGTACCCGGCACTGCGTCAGCCAGCCGTCAGCGACCACGCGGCTGCGCATTCCACGCTTCCAGGCCCATTCTGCGGTCCTCGCGACCAGGGCCATTGCAGCCCGCCTTGACCCGCCAGCCCATGTGCCGCGACATCAACCCGCCGCTACCTACACGCAGCGTCAAGTGCCTGACATACATCGCCTGTGCGCACTAGCAACGCTCAGCGGCGCCCGTTCAGACCCGGATAGGTCCATAACCTCGAAATTTTGCGCTCGCTATATATATTTGTGGTTGTGCATCTGCTTCCGTAGTCATAATCTTGTGCTTACATGAAGATCTGTTCTCTCAAAATGTGTGGTTAATGTACCTGCAGATTTCGTTGAAGAATTTGCTATTTTGATGTACTTGGCACATATATTTTTTGATGATTAAGATAATATCATCCAAAATAGAGGCCGATATGACTCGAAAATTCCTCTAGTCGAAACGAATCTTGATGCGAAGTCGATTAAATTGAAGCGGTAGATCAAGCACTTAAAATATTATTGGAAACTTTGATACATCGGTTAAATTCCTAAAAGCTCTCGAATATGGAGTGTTTATAGTCAAATCGGCGTCTCGACAGGTTCTGCTAAATATCTTACAATTCGACTTTATTTGAGCTTTAAAATACACAAAATATATCATATGATCAAGGGAATCATCATGAGCCATCCGATGGAGAGGAGTGGTTCGGATTTTGCATGTATTTGTAGAGAGGCCACTCCTCCAATCTATAAATAGCCCCTCATTCCTCATATGAGGGGAGGCCAAGCAAGAGAGAGGAGAGAGCTCTAAAGATCCTCCAAGCACAATCGTGCCGCCACTCGACGGTCGTCAACCACCGCCGCCGGCCGCCACCGTCAGCCGCCGCCGTTGATCCTTGCTGTCGTCAATCTCTGTCGGTCTCCATCATGATGACTTCTATTAGTGATTGTTCCCTGCACTTCTGCCAGTGATTGTTCCTGTATTTACGCGATTGTTCGCATTTCCCCGGTGGTTGCTCCACACAGTTCACCATCATCTGCTACTACTAGTAACTGTTACAACCTGATCGTTGTCACATAGCTGTTGTTCCTTTCTCATAAACAATTCTGTAATCCCGGTATCGGGAAGATCTTGTACTCTGAAATAGATACATAGTGGAAGCTTTTTACTAGGCTAGGCCCCATGGTTTTTCCCTCTTTTCGAGATTTTCCAAGTAAAAATTCTGGAGTTTTATTGTTCACACTTTTTATACCTGTGTGTGTGCTGGATTTCATAACGAAGCTAAGGAGAAAACTTTTACTTTATCGCAACTGGTTTTCTAGCACGCAACAGTAAAATATTTCAGATTAACAAAGATGAATTTAAAATTTGAAATGAATATGAAACATTATAAATAATGCTATAGCAAATAATTTCAGTTATAAATTATAATATAAAATGTTAAAAATAAATAAATGTAATAACTAACTGCAAAGTAGTAAGGAGAAACGGATGAAATTGAATTAAATGGAATAAAAATAACATTTATACTAACTTATATATATTTATATATATACCCCTAAGCAATGGATGAAACCAATTAAATGAAATAATTATAACATTTATACTAACTTATATATATTTATATATATATCATAGTAGAAAAAATGTTCCATATTCTTTTTTTTTCCTTTTTTTTAAAACTGAAATATCGGTTCATATTATAAACGGTTGTAAGAAAAACGTTTCATATTTTTTTTTAAATATGAAATATCGTTTCATATTATAAACACTTTATATACATTTTTTTATATTAAGATCACAATGGCAAGAATAAATATATCGATCACATAAAAATTAAAATTGTGATCAAAGTATAAAGCAAATTTAGCTATATTATTTTACTCAAAATCAATAATAGAAAAGCCATCTAAAGGATATCGATACTTCATGCAAATGACCAAATTATTTGCTTAAAAATTTTGAATCATGTACTTTGATCTAAAATTTTTAAATAATCAATACAAAAGATGAATAGGAAAAAATCATTTCTCAACGATTCAATATAATAACCGCTCTCATACCACTTGTTGGAAACATATAAAGATAAAAATAAATTTATCTAGCTCAGATCTCATGTCAAATCATCAAGAAGATTTAATCGGAAGCGTTCATGAATCCATAGAAGAGCTAATGTGGGATTTTTTCCTTCTACTTCTAAAAGGGTGTTCTTGAGAGAGAGAGAGAGAGAGAGAGAGAGAGAGAGAGACTTCTTTTCACTCAAGATGAGATATGAGAAAAATGAGAACTTCACCTTTAGAATGGAAACCATGACCTATTTATACTTGAGTGCATTTTACTTTATTTCACCACATTATTAAAATAAAATAAATTGTCGGTTTCTACACAATAATTCCATATAAAATAAATAAGATGTCTCAAAAGCCTAAAATTAATTAATCTTTATTTGATCACAAAATTAATAGGCTTAAAAAATAAGATAATGCATAATGTATAATTAAATTCATATGTGAGCCCACATTTAAAATTTCTAATATGGAATCTATGGATGTACACATCCCTACATGCAACACTATAGTATTGAAAATATTTAACTATAATTTTTATTTTCTAATCTATGAAGTAATATTTAAATCAAATATTACAATGCATATCTTCTTTAATTATTTAAAAAAATTATAGTTAAAAAGGCCCTTTTTATTTTACTTTTTAGTTTTTTTAGTAACATTTTAAACATTTAAGTTAAAAAAATTTTATATTTCGATAGATAAATTACCATTAGAATTTTTGACAAATTTTCTCCCGGAAAATGAAAAGCTATTTTTTTGGCCACCAAACTAATTAGGTAATGAGATTTTAAGTGGTTGTAGGTTCTTTTGATAATTAATTTAGAGCTAATTAGTGTTAAGTGAGATATGTTTAACCTATTGAAATTTATTTGAGGTCTTATGTTTAATCAATATGGCCAATTTGAGAGCTTTGATCTTATAGGGTTAAATAGGTCTATTTTAAGTTAAATTAGTTCAAAAGTCTAATAAAGCTTCACCAAGATATTATTTGGCTATATTAGTCATTGATAAATAATAATGACCTATTAATATGGTAGGCCATGATTATTTTTCAACATAATTATTAATGACCTATTTAGCCTAGGGATCTTAATCTAATTATTAATTATGGTTAGAACATACAGTTTGATGGTTTAATCCTTTAACATAGGTTTCACAAATTGATTTGATTCATTGACTCAAAATAACTAATTAAATTTGGCATAATTTTGACATAAATTACCATTAGAATTTTTGACAAATTTTCTCATAGAAAATCAAAAGCTAATTTTCTACCAAACTTATTAGATAAAGAAATTTTAAGTGGTGGTAGGTTCTTCCAATAATTAATTTAGAGCTAATTAGTCTTAAGTGAGATATGTTTAACCTATTGAAATTTATTTGAGGTCTTATGTTTAATCAATATGGCCAATTTGACAGCTTTGATCTTATAGGGTTAAATAGGTCTATTTTAAGTTAAATTAGTTCAAAACGTATAATAAAGCTTCACCAATATATTATTTGGCTATATTAGTCTATTATATATATATTCTTTTTTTTAGGAAACCCCATATAGGGGAATTTTATTGCTCACAAAAAAAAAAAGGTTACAAGATCCTTATGAGGCGATAAACTCAGAGTCTACCGCTCAAAGAGCTACAATCATCCTAAAGAGTAAATCCCCCGTCTAAGTACAACCCACACATCAAAAGCAAAGAAAATACCCAAAAAAATATGGAGAGTAAAAGGCCCATAGAGCAAACCCATGCTCACCAACAACAGTAGATAATGAGTTGAAAAAGAGTTTACGTCCCAAAGAAAATGCTTGCTTGATACCTGCAGAAAAAGAAAAGGACCCTGCAAACAACTAGAAGAATAGTTAGCACCAATAAAATAAGAGTTAAATCTAAGGGATAAGCATAAAGCTGGAAAGAAATAGTAAAATTTTAGAGGGGGCTCCAAACACTCCACACTTGGCGCCACATACATGTGCATCCGTAGTAAAGGAGGGACCACGACACATGCTACTACCAACCAAGGAAGGGAAGTAATCCGCCACCCATCAAAGAAAACAAACATGTGGAAACAATCTATCCATAGAGAAATCATGTAGCTCAATAGAATAGTATAACCAATGAAAAGAGATCCACAAAGTTTCAATGAATGAAATGAATTTCACATTCCTTTATCAACATTAGAGCCCATATAGTGCCAACTATCAAATAAACAATCCACACCAATCCACCCAAGATCCATAATACAATTAAATTGTAACAAGCTTAACAAGATAGGAAGAAGCATCCAGTTCCAATGAGACTTAAATAAATACCACGATAATATAATTAAATTGTTAATCCAACCAGCACGTAGCTGCAATACACCAAACCAAAAGAAAAGCATACACAACTCCCAGGTCGAACAGACCGAACTCCAGAAATTCCAGCAGGTCCCTTTCATATATTGCCAACAGCACTCCAATAAATAATCCACACTAATCTCCACCCCGGTTTCATATTACAATTAAATACCACCATATAAATAGATCCAAAAGAAAAGATCATAATAGAGTAAGGGATATTCCATATAATAAGTCCAGAAAGCTTGATACTATAATGAGCAAAGCCCAAAAAACTCGAACTAACACCCACAACAGAGGTGTTGAAATAATGTGATACTAGCCTGCAGGCAGCCACAATACACCAAACCCAAAGGAAGGCATACACAACTCCAAGGTCGAAAAGCTGAGCACCATACAGGCTTAGTAAAAAACTGGAATGTCGAAACCTCAAGCAACTCACATCCGAAAAAAGAAAGGGGACAAGCATTTCCAGATAATGAAAGAAGAACATCTTGCCAAATAAGTGTGCAAGCCATTCAAATAAATAGTAAGATAGACATTGCAGCAGTTAGGTATATAGGCAAAAGCAGCCTTGAAAAATAGCCCTAACGACTACATAGAAATATTTAATAAGCGCACAATAAACAGAAAATAGAAAATAAACAGAAAATGATACACTATATCATCATATCCCATATAGAAACACTTCAATCCAATAATTAGGTTATAGCACTTAAGAGACGTTGATTTTCTGTACAAAAATAAGTTCCATACGCTCCTAAAGGGCAGGAAAGACGTCACCGAGCCAAAAGGTTGAGACAAAAGGCAAAATTAAAAGCTTACAAGTTCCTAACATAAGGCAAACCACTTTTATCTAAATTTATAAGTCCCCAGAATAAGGGAGGGATATTATCATAAGAGAATATATTCAGCATAGAGGATTTTGCAACCCAATTAGCAAGAAAATCAGCACGAGTTCCCTTCTCGATAAATATGTGAAATATGATAATCAAGAGAAGCAAGAAGCCTCCCGTGTCGTTAAGAATATAGTAAACTTTAGCATTGCCATGCTCAAATTTAATAAATTGAAGGAGGAGAGCATCAATTTCAGACCAGATTTTTTTAAATCTTTTCTAAATGCATAACGATATGCCATAATGCAAGCCATAAAGTTCAGCAAAAAGAACAAGACAGGGTCTTAAAGGAATAGCAAAAGCAGCAATCATCTTGCCTTTAAAATCTCTTAAAATACCCCCACAACCATAGAGCCCATAAGCAACAGATCCATCAATATTAGCCTTAATGATATGATAGATGGGTTTTCTCCAATAAATAGTCTTACAAATAAAATCTACCTCAGAAGATGAGAGGGAAATCCCAAAATAAGTGGCCATATGCTTGACACCTTTGAAGCTAGAAGGAGAAAGAAGGTTCGCTTTATAAAGGGAGGCAATTTTACACTTGGTTCTAGCAATAACATGGTGAAAGTTCATAGGAATATCACTATGTTTAGCATCATTTCTTTCCCACCAGATATAACATAGTAAAGTAATAGCCAGAACACATTTGACATGTCCTTTTGAGGAAGAGGATAGGAAATTATTTAAAAGGCACAATATAGAAAGAGATCCATCAAATAAAAAAGTATTAAATAAACTATCATACCAATGCCAGACTTTAGCAGCAATGGGGCCATTAATGAATACATGGTCCGTAGTTTCAATGTGTAAGAAACATTGACATTTGGATGGAATATGAAAGTCTTTTTTCAGGAGAATGGCATCCACAAGAATGTAGTGTTTAAGGATACGCCAAGTAAGAACCGAATATGAGGAAGGGATAGAATTACTCTAGATTTTGAGAAAAACTAGAGAGTCTTGACTTTTAAATCTAATAGCTTGCCACGCATCCTTAAAAACAAAATCTCTAGAGGAGGAAATGTTAAACAGGATTTGATCAGCTCTATTGGATGTTGGATTAATATTAAGGATTTGTTCATGATCACATTGGGTACATGGGAACCTAACAGAGCTATATCCCAGGAATTATTAGTAATGAAATGGCTAACCTTAATCCTGTCAATAGAGTGAGTATTGAGTAAGGAGTCAATAGAACCCAAACACAGCCAATTATCTAGCCAAAAAATGGATGAACCAGAATTCACACCCCAGGAGATCGGCTCTTAGCAGCCCACTTGATGTTACAAAGTCTTCTCCACCCTGGGAAATCCATCAGTTTGAAAGAACAAATGAGGGGTGATTACTCTTAAAATATTTATCGAGGAAGAATTTCAACCAGGTAATTGCTTCTAAGATTCCACCACATTTTGTAAGAAAAGTATTTAATAGAATCTTCTAAAGTTTTACAACCTAAACCACCTTCATTCAAAGGACCACAATGTACCATAGCTTAATGAGTTTTTTTAGGATGAAGTAGAACCCCAAAAGAATTTGTTGAAAAGATGATTAATCTTTTAATGATAGAGTATGGGACAATAGTGGAAAGTAAATAAAAGAGTAAGGAGCAGAGAATGCTTTTAATCAGCACAAGTCTCGCTCCAAAAGATAGAAGGTAAAATTCCCAGGAGAAATTTTCTTATAAATTTTTTGAATCACCTCATGATATAAACGAGTACCCAGACACTTAATAGGGAGAATATGATATGCAAATCTTGTAATACTCTTAATAGTATTTATCTTAGGAAGAGGAATCGATTTACTAGCAATAAAGCCACTTTTGTCAGGGTTAATTTTTAAACCACTTTTCCTACCAAACTGAATAAAGAACTTACACAGTTTCTTAATGTATCGGGTAGAACCATTGCAGAAAATAATGAAATCATCCGCAAAGCTGAGGTGAGATATAGGAAAACCACCCCTAGTCTTGTAGAACATGTTAGGCATTTTAAGAAACAATAGTTCAAGACTCCGAGAGAGATATTCCACTATGATAATGAAAAGGGCCGGAAAAAGGGGATCCCCTTGCCTTATCCCATGGGTAGAAGAAAAGAAGCCATAAACCTTGCCATTAATAAGTAAAGAGATCCCAGAATTTTTGATACCATTCTTGAATAAAGTAATAAACGGATTGAAAATTCCAAAAAGTTTCAGAATTTTATAGAGGAAAGTCCAACCAATATTATCGTAAGCTTTGGAAATTTCCAACTTAAAAACTAGATTCCCACACCGAACCATAGTATTTAAATCATGGACAATTTCTTGAGCTAACAACACATTATCAGAGATAGATCTACCTTTGACAAAATTGATTTGATTGGGGGAAATTATTTTAGGAATTAAATACCTAGTCTTTTGGCTAGGATCTTAGATATGAGCTTATTAAAAAGAGTACATAGGCTTATAGGTCTAAAATGGTTCCAAAACATTTAGGATTATCGATTTTAGGAATTAGAATAATGGAAGTACTAGAAAAGTATTTGGGGAGAGTATTTTCTTTAGAAAAAATCTAGAACAGCTTTAACCACATCTTCTTTGATAATATTCCAACACATTTGAAAGAATAAGGTCGTGAATCCATCAGGACCAGCCACAGAATCCATATTCATAGTTTGTAAAGTGTATGCAATTTCAAATTCAGAGTGTAAAGAGGTAAGCATTTTGTTATCTTCTTCAGTAATGATCATAGGAATAACTTCAAGCCATGCTAATTCCTCATAGGACACATTATTATTAAGGAGATTAGTAAAAAAAAAGGCTACACCCGATTCAACAATTTCCTTGTCGTCAGAACAGCAACTATTATCATTATTTTTGATTTTGTTTATGTGATTGAGGGCCTTTTTCTTTTTGAACATAGCATGAAAATATTTGGTATTCCTATCTCCCTCCGATATTTTTTTAACGAAAGCCTTTTGCCTCCAATAGGTTTCCTCCATATCTTGATAGCATGTTAACTTATCTTTGGCTTATTTTAATAAGATACTTTTGGAGGTATCATGAATAGCAGCTTCTTCTAAAGCTATGAATTCTTATTCTAAATCTTTTATGTATGTGAAAAGATTTATGAGGTAGTGTTTGTTCCACCATTTAAGGAATTATTTAAGCTTTTTTAATTTAAGTCATAATCTCTTCATCCCAATATTAGAATCATCAGGATAGAGAGGATCTCCCCAATTAGTAGCAACCACCTCTGAAAATCTATCATCTATAAGCCACATATTCTGAAAATGAAAAGGAATATGAGAAGAGGGGGATTCGGTGCTAACTTTAACAAAGATTAGTAAAGGGGAATGATCAGATAAGGTTCTACTGAGGTGTTCAATAAAAGTAATTAGAAAATAATTGATCCATAGATCATTAAACAAAATCCTGTATAGTCTTTGCTAAAGTCTATGATTATTCAGGTGAATTGAGAGCCAATAAAACCTAGATCGATATGGTGACAATCCAGAATCATATTATTAAACTCCTCCATGTAGAATAGGTTAGGAGCATTTCCACCCACTCATTCTGAAGTGGAAGAGATAGTGTTAAAATCCCCACCCATGATCCAGGGAGCATTAACCGAGGATGAGAAACCCAGATCTTCCAACAGGGACTTTCTACCATACTTATTGCAAGAAGCATAAACACAAGAACCAAAATAGCACCAATTGCCAAAAGTGATTTAGCATTCACAACCTGGTGAAGATTCTAGATAATATGAAAAGCAAAAGGATTTTTTCAAAAGATCCAAATTTTATTACTCGAGTTAGCGAAAAAACTATCAAAGCTGATCATTCTAGCAACAGATTGAATGCTAGAAGGAAGGATAAAGGGTCCCAAGATTGCCAGGAAAGAAATGTTATGGGTGCGAACTAAGTTGCCGAGTTTATTATGAACAGAGAGTGGAACCTATCCCTCTCGCATTCTAGATCAAGAAAGAGACCATTTACTTTGGTTGAAAGGAGCCAGATCTAGTTACTCTGGCAAAGCTAGGAAATTTAGAATTAGATGATTTGTTTCTCTTTTTTATAACTGTATGGAACTCATTGGCCAAACCTACAGCCTCACCATCAGATAACGAATGTTCAATTAAGTGTTTGTTGCCAAGAGGAGCTTGGAGGTTAAAAGTCATTTCTCTTTCTTCCAATTCAGTGTTGATGACCTGATGTAGTTTAGGTTTTGGATTAAGATCAGAGTTAGAAGAGGAAGCACATGAGGGATTCGAATTAGGAAAAACACAAATACCTAAATCAGGAGTAGAAGTTATCTCTAAATACTGCACATCTTCCAATCCTACATTAGTATTCATTTGACCTTTAGCTAATGGATACAGAATTAGGGATATAAGCATTAGTGAGGGAATCAGCCACTAGGGGGATCCAGAGCTGCTATTAGATTTATTAATCTCAATATTGTTATTTTGTAAATGGGTTCCAACATGAGAAGCCTATTCCTTAATAGGAAGTGAGCCAACTGGTAAATGCTCAGTCGTGTCCATCTTTGATTCGGGTTGGTGGCTATGAACTGGGGTCATTTTTATCAAGTATTGGAGTGGTTGTATTAGTAGCCATATCATTTTGAGGTTCATTCAAAGTGGCCTTAAT
This sequence comes from Cymbidium sinense, assembly GCA_021442155.1. Lineage (NCBI taxonomy): Eukaryota > Viridiplantae > Streptophyta > Magnoliopsida > Asparagales > Orchidaceae > Cymbidium > Cymbidium sinense. The sequence continues at coordinate 9,718,364 of CM038232.1, forward strand.
GGATGGAGCAGCTTTGGGTAACATAGGATTTTTCTTTAGATGCGGATGAGCTACAAAATAATCAGCAAATCCATGCCCATGAATTTTACAATGGGAACAAAATACATGGAAGTTTTCAAACTCTACTTTTTGTAAATAGCCATATTTTTCTGACCCTAACCAGATTTCCTTAGGATATTTTTTAGTGATATCCAATTCCACAAGTATCCGAGCAACAGAGGATCTAGTGCTAGAAGTAGTTGCTTAGTCCAACTAGAGAGGCATGTGAAGGTTAGGAATAGACAACCAGACTGGAACGATGGGAGATTCCTCCTTTATGTCAAAAAAAGGAGTCCATTTCAATAACCGCATATGACAATTAAAAAGAAAATATGACCATCTTGTAAAAACATGAGAATAATCCAAATCATTAGATAATTGAATCAATACATGTCGCGAATCAATCAGACCCACCGAAAAAACTCCAGACAATTTCAGATTATGAAAAAAGGCTCGGATATTTTCCATAGAATGTCATCGCAGAGCAAATTTCCCAACCAAAGTAAATTCAAAAGGTTTAGCAAGCTTTTCCATCATTGAATCCAAACACATGATAGCGGGTACACACCGGAAGGTTGTAGAAATAAAATCGAAAGACTCACCGGGATTTTTTTTCCTTACCCACAAGCACCTCCTTGAAAGATTTCAAAGCCATTGAAGGATTTGGGTTAGAGGTTCCGAGGGAATCCTTACCTGTAAGTACCGCACGAGCTACTATGGGGTTCCCCCAAGGGGGACCCGAAGTAGAATCCATGATCAGCAATAAAGCATTACAAAGAAATCGAGAATGATCTCCTATCCAGAGCAACGCATAATGGAACACACAAGTATATATATGTTAAATAGTATAATATTATTAAAATTTGAATATAGAGCTAAATATCAACTCTACATTTAATAATTTCTCCATCGTCATAGAGCTCATCACCTGATTGAATTGCCTTCACTTCTCTCTTTCAAACTATTTTCTATTTGGGTGGGACATCCGTAAATAGAAGAATTTAAATGATAAATATATAAAAATAAATATTGATATATCACGCATAAAATTTTAAAATAATGCACATATATTATTTTACTTAATAAAATTAAATGTCTCAATAAGACAAGTTCAACGTCACTAAAATTGGGTCTAGAGCCCAAATGAGCTTGAATTAAGCTAAAGGATATACCTAAAACTTGAGATACTAATTGAATAGTCAAATGACTTCCAAATTTGGCGTACTTATAGTCAAATTGAGCACGATGAGACAAATCCAACAAGCTCAAGATCACTCAAATCAAAGATCATTTGAATTATCAAATCACCAAAAACTATTTATAATTAAATGAATCGATACAAATAGTTCGATGGAGTGTTTTGAGATTTTGGCTAAAATGATCAGAAAGTCCCTCTGAGAATTCTATAAATAGGACCCCATTCTTGTCATAATAGAAGGGAAAGAGAGCTAGAAGAAAACTTGAGAGAAAATTGTGAGAGAACTAGAAGTTTAAAGTTCGTCATCACTATCATTGTCATCGATCGCCGTCAATTGTCGTCGTTGACTACCACCAACAGTCATTACAGTCCAACTACCACTGTGTAACTGTTGTAACCTTATTCTGGAATTTCTGTTGTCAGGATTTCTTACATATAATCTTGTTATCCCATTATAAAGAAAATTTAATCTTTGTACTCTAAAGCGGATATATAGTGAAGCATTTTCTGGCTAGGCCGTAATTTTTCCCTATTTCTAGGGTCTTTTCACGTAAAATTATAAAATTTTTTATTTTATTTTCAACTATCTATGCGTACTAGATTTTCATACAAAGATAAAAGGCATCTTATTCTATTTGCTAGTTTTCGACGCCTTGATTTGATGCCATCAGAAATATTTTGTTTACTTCTTCATAATTATTGATAATTTGACTTCATTATAAGAATATCACCATCGTATGATGGAAAAATCTTACTTTAGATGAACACATAAAAGAATAAAGATCCATCAAACTCCAATTCTTCAAGTAATTGGAAACTAGGGACAACCTTAATCGAAATGACCAACCAAATCAATATTCTCGATATCTAATTGATTATTAGTTTGAGAAGCAAATCAATGATGTGGAGTAATTTCAATATTGAAAAAAAATAGCTTTGTAAATTGCGATTCTTCAATCACACTCATGAAAAATAAGACAAAGATCAAGGAGCAACTTTGGCTATAACTTCAAATAGATGTTTTGATTTGATTTCATTTGCACAGGTATGTTATCGAGTAATACTTTGACAAATAATCTTAGAAGAATAAAAATATTTAACCTCTTCCACACAGGTTAACATCATCAAGTAACATTTTGATAAAGTAACTTCGGATGAGAGTTAAAACTATTGACCTCTTCCACACAAGTTAAATGTCACTGAAAAATACTCTGACAAACAACTTCGGATAGGTCAAAAATTCTTCATGGATTCCTCCAATAAAAGGCATATCCACAAGAAAGCCTATATGGCAAGCTGGTAGTGGACAAGATACTCACCTGAAAGACCTTATAAAGGTAAGTGGTAGACAAAGTCTCCGATAACCCTAGAAGGCACCCGAGGAATCGAGGGGAGAAGGATAAGGTCCTCACTAGAAAAACTTCAAGAGAGCAAGTGATTGATAGGGTCTCCACTCATCAAAATCTCGAAGATAAAAGCCTCATAAGGTACATGTACATTAAAATCTCAAGACAAAAGCCTTAGAAATGCTATATTAAAATCTCAGAAGGTATAGGCACATTAAAAATCTCAGAAGGAAAAAGTCTTAGAAGGTGTAGGTATACTAAAACTCATAAAAAGCAAAATCCTAAAAAATACATGCATACCAAAAATCTCGGAAATATATATAAATAAAAATCCTTTCAAGTTAAAGCCTAAAAATGATATATGATTACTATCGTCATTGAGGACAAAAATTTTATAGAAAAATATATACCTTTTATACTTGGGGCAAGGACTTAATAAGCATAAAAGATAAAACTAAATTCTATGATAGTTGTTTATGCACATATTTAGACAGTTTAACTTTTACTTAAAAGAGAGAAAATGAAGGAACTCGGAATCACACTAGAGTGAATTTGAGATCGATCGTCTAACTAGATCGTTTCAATTTTGAGGACTTGGGGGAAGCTGCGAGGGTCAATAAAGGTTAGTGGAGGATTCGGATTTAGAGAAAGTTGGAAGAACACGAAAGCACATTGGAACTTGAATTTGGGATACGTCTGCTAACAGTCGGTTTAACCCCCAGGCGGGGCCTGTGAGCGTGATCATGCACCGTCATATAGGTCTGTGGAGGCCATCATTTTCCCCCATCCCATTAAGGGTATTTATATTTGAAAATTGACTCTTCATTTTCTTTTAAAAAAAGGGAAAAAAACACTCTTCATATTCTAAAATATATAAACAAAAAATTTCAACTTCTTAAAAAAAAGAGAAAAAAATTATTCATATTTTAAATATAAAAAACACTTCATATTTCTCATTAAAAAAAACTCTTCATTTTTAAATAAAATCTCTTCATATTCCTCACTAAAAAAAACTCTTCATATTCCTCATTAAAAAAACTCTTCATATTCCTCGAATCTATAAATATGACCCCATTCTTGTCATGATGGAGGAGAGAGCTAGAAGCGGAGAAAAACTGAGAGAACTAGATGTTCAAGTTCGTCATCACCACTTGTCGTCGATCGGCGTCAATTATTGTCTACCAACCCATCATAGTTCAACTACGCATGCATAGCTATTATAACATGATTAAATTCCCATTATCGATTTCTCACATACAATTTTGTAATTCGTTATAAAAAAAAATTTAAACTTTATGCTTGGTCAGATATATAGTGGAGTATTTTCTTGGACTAATCTGTAGTTTTCCCCATCTTTCTAAGATTTTTCATATAAAATTATAGAGTTTTTTTATTCCATTTTCAACTATCAGTATGGGTATTAAATTTGGCATAAAATTTTTTTATACTGCTATTGATTTTTCGGCACTCAGCAAATATTTATATAAATATATGAATATTTGACTCATTTAAAAGTAAAAACAGAATTTTGGAAGATTTCAAAATAATAATAATAACTAAAAAATATTGGGAGAGTTGCTTATAAAGGTCACTGAGTAGAACGAACCAACAAAGACTACCAACGAACTAATGGAGTTGAAGCAGTGCGCCATCGTGGGTGCGGAATCGCCTCGTCACATGCAAGTACCGCCGAAAACGCTTCCGGTCGGTGGTCGCCGTGGTCACCGGTCTATTGGCGTATGGGCGGCGGCGCTCCGTTCGACCCGATTCTGACTCCGATCGAAGGTTACCGGTTCATCGACTTCCCATGGCCGGAATCGGTCACTGAAGCGCCAAACCACAAGCAGGTGATGGAGTACTTGGAGGCTTATGCTCGCCGGTTTGATCTTATAAGGCATGTGAGGTTCAGGAAGAAGGTGGTGAGTTTGGACTATGTTGGGCGGATCGAACTGATGGCACGGGAATTGTGGGTGGAACAGGAAGGCTTCTGGAGCTGGCCGTGGAGAAGGAAGATGTGGCTACTGAAGTAATTTTAACTCAGAAAATAGTATTTATTTAATCACGTAAATTATGAATATAAATTTGATTTAAGTGATTGAAAGGCTTTATTTTTTAGCTATTAATTATAGCTCGAAAACACGAAGGCCTTGTTTGGGATCAATTTTTGTTTTCTATTTTCTATTTTTATTTTTAAGAAATATAAATAAATATATATATATATATATATATATATATATATATATATATATATATATATAATTTGTTTATCTATTTTATTATTTTTTGTTTTCTATTTTAAAAAAATTTATTTTTTATTTTCAAAATACTAAAAATATGTAAAATTTGTTTTCTTTATTTTTAAAACCATATCATACTATTCAGATATTTAAAGATTTGAATTTAAATTTTTTTATTTTTTTAAATTATATTATATAATATTATTCTTTTTAGTTAATTTAATCTAATAAGATTTATCTTGAGTAGGAAAATAATAGATTAATTTGAATATATATATTAATTTTTGATTGATTCTAATAAAATAGAACTTGATTATATAATAATAGTAATTAAACTTTTTTCATCAATAATTATTATTTAAAATATATTTATATCTTTACAAAAATTTTATCCATTTCATAGAATTTAAATATGCACGTAGATTTTTTACATTTTATGTTTATGCATCAACTCCTATAAATTTGATTTTCAACTATCTGTATGCGTATTAAATTTGACATAAAATTTTTTTCCTCTGCTATTGATTTTTTCACTCAGTAAATATTTATATAAATATATGAATATTTGACTCATTTAATAAAAGTAAAAACATTTTGAAGATTTCAAAATAATAATAATAATTAAAAAAATATTGGGAGAGTTGCTTATAAAAGGGCTCTGGGTAGAACGAACAAACAAAGACTACCAACGAACTAATGGAGTCGCGTGCTTGTCGTGGAGTCGGGAATCGGCGCCTCGTCACATACAAGTACTTTCGAAAAACTCTTCCTGGTGGTCTTTGAGGTATCTATTGGCGGCATTATGGGCGGCGTCGACGACCGATTCTGATCGTCGAAGGTTACCGGTTCATCGACTTCCCATGGCGGTCACGGCCGAACCTGGCTGATGGAGTACTTGGAGGCTTATGCTCGGGTTTGATCTTATAAGGCATGTGAGGTTCGGGAAGAAGGTGGTGAGTTTGGACTATGTTGGGACCGGAAGAGATGGCTGCCTGGGAATTGTGGTGTGGAACAGGCGGCTCATGAGCTGGCCGTGGAGAAGGAAGATGTGGTTACTGAGGTAATTTTCAGAAAATAGTATTTATTTAATCACGTAAATTATGAATATAAATTTGATTTAAGTGATTGAAAGGCTTTATTTTTAGCTATTAATTATAGCTCGAAAACACGAAGGCCTTGTTTGGGACCAATTTTTGTTTTCTATTTTCTGTTTTATTTTTATGAAATATAAAAATATATATATATATAATAAATTTGTTTATCTATTTTATTATTTTTGTTTTTCTATTTTTAAACAGATTTATTTTTTATTTTCAAAAATACTAAAATATGTAAAATTTGTTTTCTTTATTTTTAAAACCATATCATACTATTCAGATATTTAAAGATTTGAATTTAAATTTTTTATTTTTTTAAATTATATTATATAATATTATTCTTTTAGTTAATTTAATCTTATAAGATTTATCTTGAGTGTAGGAAAATAGTAGATTAATTTTAATATATCATGTGTGTTTATATATATAATATAAATTTGAATTTATATATTAATTTTTGATTGATTCTAATAAAATTTAACTTGATTATATGATAATAGTAATTTAACCTTTTTCATCAATAATTATTATTTAAAATATATTTATATCTTTGCATAAATTTTATCCATCTCATAGAATTTAAATATGCACGTAGATTTTTTTATATTTTATGTTTATGCATCAACTCCTATAAATGAGTATTTTTTTTGTATTTTCAATATTTCAAATGTATCGATGTAGTTAATCTTGCAAGCAAACTTTTTTTAATTAGCATCGACGATGATCAAAATAATATTGTTCAAATTTCATAATGTTGAATTTGTAGCTTGTCAATTTTATTATGTGCAATTGAATGAACTATGAAATTCTTGTTTGATAGATTTTTATATTTTTTATAAGTGATTCTTTTATGAGCAGTACTATTTAGATTGTTTCGATGATATTTCAAATCTAATTTGTGCACATCACTTTCATCGATCATCGATTCTATTGCATTTGATTTGATTCGAGCAATAGAATAGATATGTAGGTCAATATCCATCATCATTTATGCTCAAATATTATTTTGCTTTATGTTAAAATAAGAAAACATCAAACATATTTTTATTTTATTTTAAAATTTTAAAATAAAAATAAAAAAATTACAAGCTAACCCTTAGAGTAATAATTAATTCATTGAAATTTTTTAATAAACAATAACTAAACATATTTTTTTATTTTTTAAAACAAAAAATTCATAAAAGTAACAAACATATTTTTATTTTCACATAAAATAAAGAGAAAATAAAACAAAAAAACTGAAAGCAAAATTAAAGATAAAAATAAAAAAAAAAATAGAAAGTGATTCAAAACAGCCCATAATAGTTAATAAATAATAAAATTATATTACTTAAAAATAAAACTAACATTATAATTATTGAATTTTAATAAAATCATTTAGAAAACAATAAAAAGCTTTAGTTTCATTTCTTGGAAATAAGAATTAAAATTTTTAAAATGATATTAAATAAATCTTGAAGAAAATAATTAAAGAGCACTTAAAATATTTATTTTAATTATATTCTATTAAAGGAGAATGAACGAGAAGATTTTCTATTTAAATTCATATTCATAAACATAATAAAATATTTTAGTTATGAGACTAAAAGGTAAAAAAATCTCTCTCTCTCTCTCTTTATATATATATATATATATATATATATATATATATATATATAAATTCGATCACGCGAATCTCAAGGCATTTTCAATGCTTGATCTAATCACCGATTTCAAACTTCAGTCAAGCGGCCGTCTCGATGAGGCGAACATAGCAACATCCATAGTCGATCAGACGAATCGACTCGGATCAAGCTATCGGCATGAAAAATAGACCACGATCCGCCAAATGGTCACCCGACATATTTATAGTCGGTCGGCTCGTCAAGGCGAATCCAACGAATCCAAGATCACCCAATTCGACATCATTAAGGCACCATCATCAAAATACCGTCATCGGATTACCTGGGATCCGTCCGGATGGTTCGAGTGGTTGGAGTTTTCACGAATTTACAAGGCTCCCAAAATCTATAAATAGAGCTTCATTCTCACCTTAAGGACCGAATCGATTTGAAGACCGAGAGCTCGAGAACCACCGGTCGACCTTGGCCAGACGATCTATCACCAGGTGCCACCAGTAGTGCGAAGATCGGGAGCTCGCCAGAGATCGCCCAGAGGACTAGAAAAGACCGTTGCGCTCATCTTGAGGATCAAGAGGTTGCTTCCGAGAAGATCGGTTCTGGCTTTTAGAAACTTCTCCCTTGGGTTGGAGTTGGCCGATGTGTATTTTTTTACACTCGGAATATTGTTTCCGCCCCTGTAAACACCTTCTTCTCTAGCGAGAAGCGGACACGTATCTTTTGAACACATAGTGAAAGTTCTGGCAAGGCCGTGGTTTTCCCTTAACGGGTTTTCCACGTATAACCCGTGTTCATATCCACCTTGTGTGTTGGATAATTTTTGGGCTACTGACGAAGATCGCATCTAGAATAAAATTCTCTAACGCATAGCATTTGGCGCCGTCTGGAATTTAAGTTCCCCATTGCTATATCTCCAATATGGTTGGTAAGCGGGGTTTGCTCCAACGCTCCTCATTCTCGGGGATCAAGGGCGTCAAGTCTCCAACACTTCTCTACAGACTTACGTCCGGTGAGGGTCCATCAGGCCCTCTTTGGAAGATCGCGTTCAAAGGATGGAGGATTCCCGAGCGAAATTCTTGACTCTGCGAGAGGGCAAAACATTCCAACACGGAAGAGCCACGGGTTCCGACCCTCGGCATAATCAGATTTTCTTCACGAGAATGGCAGGAATCGGATCAACAAGTAGAGAACCCCTTGGCACCACATCCGATCTTTGAACTTCGGATACCGCCGGTCTACTCACCCCACACGAATGGCTCATTATCGGTCTCCACATCATCTTATCTGCGATGAACTCGACGGCAGTGCGGGAAGAGTTCCGTGAACAATCGAATGATCCATTCTCCGCCTCTTCCAAAACTTCGTCCTTCGGCGAGATCATCTCGCAATACCCGATTCGACGAGATTCAAGCTTCCGGCATGGACCCTTACGATGCAACCGACGAGCATATCGATCACTTTCGAACGATCATGCACATTCAGCGTGCAAATGACTCTGTCTTATGTCAGGTATTCCCAGCGACTCTCAAAGGACAGGCTTGTACTTGGTTCTATTCACTCGCTAAGGGGTCCGTCCGATCATTTGGAGAGCTCGCCAGATTTTTTGTAGAACAGTTCCTGGCGAATAAGAGAATCATCAGAGATTCATCACATCTCTCCGGAATCCAGAGCGATGGAGAGTCCCTCGAATACTTCCGGTTCTCCTCGAAGCGACAGTACCGTAGATCCAAAACTTTTGAGGCGTGCTTCTGGAGGACTCCGGATACTTCTATTCATCATTAATGCGGAGATCCATTCCTATCTTTGACTGGTCCCGCGAATAGACAAATCTCGGAAGCTATCGGTGCTCATGCAGTTTGAACCACCAAGCGAAGAGGAAGAAGGCTCCCAAAGATGATGTTCAAACATCTCGAAAAAAAAGAAAGAAGCGACAACCTCCCCAAAACCTCCTCGGCGACCTCAGATGGACAGAGGAAATATCTGCTCTCAATCATCATGCGAACATCCTACTGTATTCGGGAAGAGGATGGCGTCAAGTGGCGCGACCTTTAAAGCACAGGTGGAAATCAAGAGAAATTACGCCACTTTCACGGTAGAGGCACCTGCGAAGAGTGCCACCAAGCTGAAGGAGGAGATTGAAAGACTAATCGTCGAGGGTATCTAGGCCGTTTTATACAAAACCAACCAGAAATCTTTGGAGGACAACCACTTCAGAGAAGGTGGGAGAGAGATAGAAACAATTGCGGGGAGGGTGTTATCTAGCCAAATATTCATTGCCCTTCAAGAGCGAGCGAAGAAGTCTCGGGTTGACCATTCTATCACCTTTGATGATTTAGATCTAGAGGGCTTGCATCCCACATCAAGATCCCCTTGTCATCGGTCAGGTCGGTGATCCATGCTTCAATATTAAAGGATATTAATCGATAATGGGAGTTCGGTTGATGTTCTTTTACTCCACTTTCCAGCATGGGTATAGAAGAGAGAAGCTTCAACCAGCGGCTTTGTATGGATTTGATAATCGACGTATTAGTGGAAGGGACAATCACTCTTCCGTAACTCTTGGAGAATTTCCCGACCGCAACCCACTTGATACAATTTATTGTAGTCAAGTGCAGTCGCGTGCTGCAATATTTGGGAGACCTCTCCGGTCATATTGGCGATCACATCATGCCTCACCTCAAGATGAAATTCCGACACCGGTGGCATCGGCGTGGTAAGTGGGAATAAGGCGTGCTATATCAAGCAAGCTTCGACCATTTACGTCGGTAACCCTCGATCGAGAACTTGACCTACGAGATGAGGATGCCTCGAAAGGGCTTCTCCGGTTGAAGATGTAATTTGTCTTCCTATCTCGAAGTTGATCCATCGCGAAGGTGAAGGTGGGATCGTTCTTTGTCTCGATCGAAATCGAATCGTAGATTTTCGCGTAAAATCAAGACATCTTTGCACGGGCGCTCGATATTACGGGCATTGACGGAAGTCATCACGCACTCCTCAAAGTTGACTCAACCTACAAGCCGGTGTCTGAAGAAAAGAACCGGCAGAGCGATTGTAGGTCATAGAACAAGAAATCACCAAACTTCGGAAGTCAAGTTCATTCGAGAAGTCTACTACCCCACGGTTGGCTAGCGTAGTGTTAGTCGAAGGCCAGTTCTGGAGAATGTGCATCGACTACGAACTTAATCGTGCATGCCCAAAGATAGCTTCCCCTTCCTGGTATTGACCAACTAGTTGATGCGACATCGACATCGAGATCGAGCTTCATGGATGCCTATTCTACAATCAAATCGGGATGAACAAAAGCGAGATGAGGAAGCAACATCCTTCCAAGCAGATAAGGGGATCTTATCATGCCATTGGACTAAAAATCTTTGGAGCAACATATCAGCCTTATGAATAAGATCTTCAAGATCTTATAGGGCACAATATGGAGGTGTATGTTGATCATATCTTTGGTGAAAGAGCTTGGAAATATCACGACATATTTACGATCTGCGATGCTTTGACATTCTTCGACACTACAAGATGCGGCTCAACCCAAGCAAGTGCATTTTGGAGTTTCCTCGGGAAATTCCTAGGCTTCATGGTCACTGTTGAGGCCAACCCCGAAGATAAAAGCACTCAAGGACATGTCACCTCCAAGAACGATCAAGGAAGTCCAACGTTTGATTGGAAGGATTGCAGCTTTATCACGATTCTTGGCCCGCTCAGGAGATAAGTATCTACCATTCTTCAAAATCTTAAGGGGTGCACGAGGACATGGATTCCAGTGGACAGATGAATGTCAAACTGCTTTTGAGCAACTTCGAGTCTATTTCCCCTCATTATCAAAGCCATCCAAGGAGAGAAGCTATACATCTATCTTGTCGCTTTCTCATGCCGTAAGCTCCGTGCTGATACGCGAGGAGAATTCATCGCAACGACCCATTTACTATGTCAGCAAAATCCTTTCTGATACCGAAGGACGCTACCCACTAACAGATAAGACAAGATTGGTGCATTCTCGCATCTAAAAATTACCGCATTTTCGTGCCCACACCATCAACGTCTATACTCATCTTCCATTAAGAACTATTTTGCAAAAGCCTGATGTATCAGGAAGGTTGATGAAGTGGTCGGTCGAGCTTGGAGAGTTTGACTTCCATTTTCTTCCACGTCCTGATATAAAGTCACAAGTGCTCACGACTTGTAGAATGTACCATCCCATCACCACCGAACGATCATTCATCACCCAATGACAAATCAATGGACATTATATGTTGATGGAGCGTGTACTTAAGTGGGAGGTGAATTTTACTTATCTCCCAAGTAAAATAACTTTAGAGTACGCTTCACTAAAGTTCCGCCACCAATAATGTCGCCGAGTGAGGCCCTCGAAGTGACTAGTTATTGACTGAGGTCCGTATCCAGCCATCTACACTGTGACTCACGGGCCTCACAGTTGAAGGAGACTTGATTCGCCATCCGCAGCCAAGACTTTTTGGCAAAGTCACTTCTTGCTAATCGAGACCCATCGATAACTCATATTCTAAGGGAGGAAGCGGGCGATGCCCTCTCCAAGTTAGCCACAACAACGGAGATCTTTTCAAGAGAAAATACATAGAGGACATCCACTTTCCGATTCAAGGCCCTTGGGTGATACAATCTGGAGGACCCAAAAGAATCTTCATGGATTGACCCGATCATGTCCTTTCTTCAAAGCGGGCCTTGCCAGACCCACCGATGCTATCCGCCTCGTAGAGCAATCGAACTTCACCATAATCGGATCTAACTCTACAAGAGGTCCTTCTTAGGGCCCTACTTAAAGTGTCTACCACCTTCGGAGGCTAACTATGCAATGCGAGAGGTTCATTCAGGAATTTGTGGTGAACATTTGGGAGGAAAAGCCCTCGCCCTCAAAATCATGAGGCAAGGTTTTACCGCCCACAATGAAGAAGGACATTGGAGTTTGTAAAGAAGTGTAACAAGTGTCATTACATTCCAATCTCACTCATACACCATCTCAGAACTCACCACAATCCGAGCCCTTTTGCTCAATGGGGGATCGATATAATGGGACCCTTTCCCATTACCACTGGGCAACAAAAATTCATAATCTTGGCCGTTGATTACTTCACAAAGTGGGTGGAAGTCGAACCTCCAAAATCACCAAACAAATGCCAAGCAATTTGTCTGAAAAATATTATTTGTCGCTTTGATTCCAAAGAAAATCATCACCGATAATGGGACGCAGTTCAGAAAGACATTCACATCTTTCTCGCCGAGTCGCATATCGCAATCCAAATATGTATCCCATCCAGTGCAAATGGGCGCATCAAGTCACCAATAGGACAATACTAAAAGGGCTAAAGACACGACTGAACCACGGGGCAATGGGCCGAAGAACTATCCAATGTTCTTTGGGCTTACCACACTACATCAAGGACCCCTACTGGAGAAACGCCGCATAACTGTTTGGTCGTTATTCCGCCATCGGGTCCCGAGCCCTAGAACCCATAACTTTGATGCCGACAGCAACGACGATAAGCTTCGATTCCATCTGGATCTCCTGCAAGAGACCCGCGACATGTCAGCACTCCGAATGGCCTCCTATCGGCAAAGGATTGCTCGAGGTTTCAACCGGTAAAGAAACCAATATCTCTGTGGGACCCCTAAGTCTTGACTCAGAAAAAAGGCCCACAACAACAAACTCACCCGCCCATGTGGTGGTGTCTAAAATCAAGCCCGCACGCGCTTAAGGATAGTATGGGAAGACTCTCCCATCGCACTGGAATGCTACAAACCTCCGAGTACTACCAGTGATGTATCAGCTTTTTTATTCTAGTGAATGCGGAAAACATTATCACCGTGTATGTTTGTATTGCAATTGTTGTTATCGAATTAAACATTTATCGATACTCGCTTGTCGATTATTGTCCAACCTTGGCATCAAGGTGTTTGGATTTATGTTTCTATCTATGTTAAAGTTCTCATACTTATTGTAACTTTTTCTTGCTTATGCTTGCATTTTAAAACACCCAACTCAAGAGATACGCAACTATTGTTGTATCTCATTCAGGGTAAGATCGATCCCTGTGAATTGATCGATCTTCCTAACATCGCCAGTAACGCCTCGATAAACAACCTTGATAAGTTGGCAATCCTCTATAGACCGCTACAACTTTCTCCATAACAGTTAACATCATCGAGTAAACGCCTCATACACAACCTCGATAAAAAAATCCTCGCCGATTCAATTGAGATCTTCCTATACTGTGTTAACATCGCCGAGTAACGCCTCGATAAACAACCTTGGATAAGTTAGCAATCCTCTATAGACGCCTACAACTTTCTCCATAACAGGTTAACATCATCGAGTAAACGCTCCGATACACAACCTAGGATAGATCGAGAGGTTCTGAGAGAACCTCTATAAATATATTCCGTGCAAGTTTGTCGTCGAGTAACGCTCTGATAAACAACCTTGGATAAGTTGGCAATCCTCTATAGACTGCCTACAACTTTCTCCATAACAGGTTAACATCATCGGTAAACATACACAACCTGGATAGGTCAAAAATCCTCGGATTCAATTGAGATCTTCCTTGTTAGAACATCACGAGTAACGCCTCGATAAACAACCTTGGATAAGTTGGCATTAGATTTAGGTCATTATTCACCTAAAGCCTAAGACATAAATAAAAAAAAGATTTAGCAATCCCTTAGCTGGATGTTGTATGTCTCGCATCATACATAAAATCATCTTGCTTCACTTTTGCAAATGGAGGGCTTCCACCTTTGCCAGAGAAAATTGCTTGACCTTTGAGAGCCAAGGTGGAAACATACCTCCTTCTTGCTTATTTTGGCCCATAACCAATTTCTCATGCATTAGGCATATGAAATCCCATAGCTCTTGTCAAATAAATTGTCCAAAATTCAAAGTAAAACTTAACAAAATTTGCATTAGATTTAGGTCATTATTCATGCCCTACATGATCTAGTCTCTTAGGTAGTGTGTTTAAGGACTTAGTCTCCTTTCTAAATAAAAATTATCCTGGATATCTTGCAAAGCATAATACTTGCCTACATGTATTTAAAAATTGTAGGAGGAGTTAGTTGGCGATCACCCCCAGGCGGTTGTAAGTCCAACAGTTAGGTGATGTTAACCTGTTCTGGAGTTTTATTGTTCACACTTTTTATACCTGTGTGTGTGCTGGATTTCATAACGAAGCTAAGGAGAAAACTTTTACTTTATCGCAACTGGTTTTCTAGCATGCAACAGTAAAATATTTCAGATTAACAAAGATGAATTTAAAATTTGAAATGAATATGAAACATTATAAATAATGCTATAGCAAATAATTTCAGTTATAAATTATAATATAAAATGTTAAAAATAAATAAATGTAGAAACGGATGAAATTGAATTAAATGGAATAAAAATAACATTTATACTAACTTATATATATTTATATATATACCCCTAAGGCGAAATGGATGAAACCAATTAAATGAAATAATTATAACATTTATACTAACTTATATATATTTATATATATATCGCTGTAGCAGAAAAATGTTCCATATTCTTTTTTTTTCCTTTTTTTTAAAACTGAAATATCGGTTCATATTATAAACGGTTGTAAGAAAAATGTTTCATATTTTTTTTTAAATATGAAATATCGTTTCATATTATAAACACTTTATATACATTTTTTATATTAAGATCACAATGGCAAGAATAAATATATCGATCACATAAAAATTAAAATTGTGATCAAAGTATAAAGCAAATTTAGCTATATTATTTTACTCAAAATCAATAATAGAAAAGCCATCTAAAAAATATCGATACTTCATGCAAATGACCAAATTATTTGCTTGAAAATTTTGAATCATGTACTTTGATCTAAAATTTTTAAATAATCAATACAAAAGATGAAGAAGAAAAATCATTTCTCAACGATTCAACATCATAACTACTCTAATACCACTTGTTGGAAACATATAAAGATTAAAAAAATAAATTTATCTAGTTCGGATCTCATGTCAAATCATCAAGAAAATTTAATCGGAAGCGTTCATGAATCCATAGAAGAGCTAATGCGGGATTTTGTCCTTCTACTTCTAAAAGGGTGTTCTTGAGAGAGAGAGCGAGAGAGAGAAAGAGAGAGAGAGAGAGACTTCTTTTCACTCAAGATGAGATATGAGAAAAATGAGAACTTCACCCTTTAGAATGGAAACCATGACCCTATTTATACTTGAGTGCATTTTACTTTATTTCACCACATTATTAAAATAAAATAAATTGTCCGGTTTCTACACACGATAATTCCATATAAAATAAATAAGATGTCTCAAAAGCCTAAAATTAATTAATCTATATTTGATCACAAAATTAATAGGCTTAAAAAATAAGATAATGCATAATGTATAATTAAATTCATATGTGAGCCCACATTTAAAAATTTCTAATATGGAATCTATGGATGTACACATCCCCTACATGCAACACTATAGTATTGAAAATATTTAACTATAATTTTTATTTTCTAATCTATGAAGTAATATTTAAATCAAATATTACAATGCATATCTTCTTTAATTATTTAAAAAAAATTATAGTTAAAAAGGCCCTTTTTATTTTACTTTTTAGTTTTTTTAGTAACATTTTAAACATTTAAGTAAAAAAAAATTTTATATTTCGATAGATAAATTACCATTAGAATTTTTGACAAATTTTCTCACGGAAAATGAAAAGCTATTTTTTTGGCCACCAAACTAATTAGGTAATGAGATTTTAAGTGGTTGTAGGTTCTTTTGATAATTAATTTAGAGCTAATTAGTGTTAAGTGAGATATGTTTAACCTATTGAAATTTATTTGAGGTCTTATGTTTAATCAATATGGCCAATTTGAGAGCTTTGATCTTATAGGGTTAAATAGGTCTATTTTAAGTTAAATTAGTTCAAAAAGTCTAATAAAGCTTCACCAAGATATTATTTGGCTATATTAGTCATTGATAAATAATAATGACCTATTAATATGGTAGGCCATGATTATTTTTCAACATAATTATTAATGACCTATTTAGCCTAGGGGATCTTAGTTTAATCTAATTATTAATTATGGTTAGAACATACTAAGTTTGATGGTTTAATCCTTTAACATAGGTTTCACAAATTGATTTGATTCATTGACTCAAAATAACTAATTAAATTTGGCGTAATTTTGACATAAATTACCATTAGAATTTTTGACAAATTTTCTCATAGAAAATCAAAAGCTAATTTTCTGGCCACCAAACTTATTAGATAAAGAAATTTTAAGTGGTGGTAGGTTCTTCCAATAATTAATTTAGAGCTAATTAGTCTTAAGTGAGATATGTTTAACCTATTGAAATTTATTTGAGGTCTTATGTTTAATCAATATGGCCAATTTGACAGCTTTGATCTTATAGGGTTAAATAGGTCTATTTTAAGTTAAATTAGTTCAAAACGTATAATAAAGCTTCACCAATATATTATTTGGCTATATTAGTCATAGATAAATAATAATGACCTATTTATATGGTAGGCCATGGTTGTTTTGAACATAGTTATTAATGACCTATTTAGCCTAGGGATCTTAGTTTAATCTAATCATTAATAATGGTTAGAACATAAGAAGTTTGATGGTTTAATCCTTTAAAATAGGTTTCACCAAGTGTTTTGATTTATTAGGTCAAAATAACTAATTTGGGGTTAATTTTGACTAGGTTGATCAAAGGTTAAATCTAGCCCCTCGTAAGTTAGACTCTAAAGATCTATTAATCAATTAAAGTATTTAGACAAATATTTTAATCAGATGAAAAAATTGAATGCTTATACCACATCCGAATCCACTTAAACTAATTAAGATTAAGTTAGGTCTACCCAAAGGTTTGCTAAGGTTAAAGTTATCAATATGAATTAAATTTGATTTGAATATAAATGATTAAAATTCTCTTTAAATGAGTTTAAATCACATTTAAATCCAATGATCATTTTAGGTCCAAATTCTAGTTAACTTTGGTTAAGGGGTTGAATATGATTTTTATATAAGCTACATTAGAATTAAATTTATGAATAAATTAAGAATTTGAATTAAACTAAAATTTGGAAAGAAAAGATAGCTTGGATCATCTCTAGAAAGAGCTAGAAGATTAAGCAAAGGATATTAATTTGGTTAAGTACTAATTTAGTTAAGTTTTAATGATTATGACCAGCTCAATCTTAATTTAAGTAAACTTGAACTTGTCTCACCCAAGTGTCAATATCTATTAGAATTTTGATGTTGTTTATGTTAACAACTACTCATGCATATTGAAATTGGCATATTATATGATTTTCTTAAACAAAAAAAAGGAAATGCACATCATCAAAATGATTCTATGGTTTGCTATTGTTAGAGGATTAGTAATTCTTCATCATGGTGATGTTTTAGATATTCCATGTAAAGTCTGCATGCGTTGATGAAATATAATAGAATACCTTATATGGGACATACCATAAACATAAATGTTTAAAGCTATCTCATATAATTCATTAGCATATTTTAAAAGTATATAAAAATGCATTGCTCAATCCTTTATTTTTAAAATTTAGACCGATTATACTATTAATATTGTTTGATATTAATCACATTTTAGTGCAAATAAATTAACATTATCACAAATAAGAAATAACAATTTTTACATTCATAATACATACATCAAATTAGGTGACAATCATAAATATGAATTCCAAACACTTGATGCCATGGATGTACTCTAAAGATAATCATTAGGTTTTAAGAGACACATCCATCCACAAGACCTTGACATAAATTCTATAAAAAAAGAATAAAATTAAAATTTTATGAAAATGTATATATATATATATATATATATATATATATATATATATATATATATATATATATGCACATAGACACACTAAGTTATTTTAAAGCTAAACAAGAATTTTTTATAACTAAGAATAAAAATACCAAAAGTAGAAAACTTTAGTTCTAAAGAAAAAATAATAAATAAAAAAATTAAAAGCATCAAATGATCAAAAAAATTATTATATAAAAGTAGCTAAGAATCTTTTTTTTTTTTTATTTGGCGGGGACATTTGAGCAAATTTCATCTCAAACTCATACACACAAAGAACACATACAAGAATTTGAACTCAACACTACCTGATTGATAGCTTTAGCTCTCAACCACTAAGCTAAGGTGCCTTACACAAATAAGAATTTAGTTGCAGCCATCTCTCATAGTCTTCTGTGTGAATCTTTTATTTTATGTTTTATTTATTTTGTATAGCTCAAAAACACTTGAATTTATTTTCCACGCATACTTTATGATCCATTTTCTTCCAGCTTCAATCAAAATATGACATATGTAAAAGTTTGTTTTTTTAATGATAAATTAAACTTATTTTATATTATATTTGACTTGAATTAATAAATTAAACTTATTTTTAAATCATATTTATTGTAGAATATTAGTGTACTATGAGTGCAGAGTACGCTATCGGAGTACTCCAGGTACTCCATAAATTAAATAATTAAATCATAAGTTAAATATGCATCAAACATCATTTTAATAACTAATACTTCTTAATAATAAATTATATATTGAATATATGAAGGGCACAAAATCTACTAAGAGTCTAAATTTTAAAATCTTTTAAAATATTAGGAACGTATATCATGAAGTCCGACGAATATTTTTTTTTACAAAGAAGGAAGATTGCATGTACAAATCATGTATTGTAAATTTTTTTTAAAAAAATTAATTTTTTTATTTAATCATATTAAATTAATATGAATATATATATTTTTTGGATATTTGAGAGGACTTCCACTGATAATAATAATGTTATTAATAATAAATATTATTATTTGAAGAATTTTTTAATGAATTTTATTTCGAAATGGGGATTAAGTTTTTTTTAATTACTTTAGAAGTAAGAATTATTATTTTTAAAGTTAATTTATTTTAAGAAAATTAATTATTTGAATAATAATTAATTTTAAATATCTGTTATTTTAAGAACACTTAAATAGAAATTTAGAATTATTACATAAAACCACAGCTTTGTAATTTACTTTGATCAAAACTTTAATTTGAATATTTTGGCTCAAAATTATTTTTTCAAAAACAAAGATTTGAGTTAAATTTTATACATAAAAAAAATCTTCAAACTATCCGCATCGATTTTTACATTATATATATATATATATATATATATATATATATATATATATATATATATATATATATATATATATATATATATATATATATATAATTTTATGTAAATTTTCAATTTTGATTTTCAACAGTATGGTATTTTTCGATCATCCATTTTATATATTATCCACAAAACGTATGTAGACATATCAAGAGCTTTGAAAATATATTATCTTAAAAAAAAAATATTATTCTAAGATCTCATTTATTTCAATAAAAAATTTAGCTCTCATTTCATGATTATTTCAATCCATTAGATTGCTTAATTTGATTACTTAGAATAAATATTCTACTACAAATTAAAACATGCATCATAGAATTTTGTGGTCTTTTGCTTATGATGATTCAAGCCTCTAATATCCCAAGCTTTCTCGAGAATAAAGGTCCTGAGGCCTTCAATGGTAAGGTGATTCACTCTATGGACTTAGCAAATATGGGAAGCACTATCGCTGCCAAGTTTGTCAAAGAAAAGCATATCATTATCATTGATTTTCTCAAATCTGTTCTCGATGTTGCTACTGACTGTGCTAATATCAATGGTATAATCATTATTATTATCATCATTTAAATTGGTTAAATAAATCATATGATTTTTCACCTACATTACATATAATGAGTATTACTATGGAGCACAAAACTATGCACTTCTGTACTCCAAACATATATAACTTACTTAGGCCACCAGAAAAATTTATCATCTATCTTATTCTCGCTTTCCAAAATTTGAACTTTTAGGTGAAGCTTCCTTGCACAATGATTGTTCGAACAAAACGATGGAACTTACCAAATTTCTCCGCATGGGGCATCCCTTTTACTATTATTTTAATCGCTTCGAAGAACTACTCTTTCACAAGCCTCGAGAAGGAATCATGCTAAGCCTCTTGGCAACTATCCATTCTCCTTTAGTAAATACTTTCACCTACTTATTATTATTATTATTATTATTATTATTATTATTATTATTATTATTTAAATTAGATATCCATGTATATCATTAATTCCTTTTTTTTAATATAGAGATGGGTTATATCTATGTTTGTTGAGAGCTACATCAAGAACATCACCCATATTGAGAAGTATGAAATGGTCCCAGACCATAGCTTCTTTCAAGCAATGACTTCCTCCTTATTTGCTTTACTACCAAAAAATTTCTATGAGAGGGTAAAAAATGAGAGCATTATTCTAAAATATTCAAAAAGTTTTGAGTTACGCAAATATGGTATAATAGTGGAAGGTGAATCTACACCCATAAATGCTGATTTAGTCATCTTTGTACGGCTTCAACGATCGTAAGCTTTGCAACATCTTCAAATCTCCTACACTTCAAAAGATTGTGATCGCCTTGAACCCGACCGAAAGATCCTTATCGCCATGGGTTGCATCATCTAAGAAAATCTTGTAGACCTAGGGTGATTTATGTGAGTCACTATAGCAAGTTGCAAAGGAATTGGGTGATATTAAAAATTTTAAAAGTTAAATATTAAATTTTAAGTTTTAGTAGAAAATTAATTTTTGATTTTATAATGACAAGATACAATTCTTAATGCAACAAAAATAAAAGAATAGTAAAGTAAAGAGAGATAATAGACACACAATTTTTACGTGGTTCGGCCAAACCCTAACACCGGCCTACGTCCACGCCTAGCCACTCCTGGCTAGGAATCCACTAAATGCAAATTAGCTTACAAATAGTACTCTCCTATAACGGGGCGAGTACAACCCCTACAATAATATGTACTCTCCTACAAAGAGTTGAGTACAATCCCAATATAAATTTTACAACACGAAAAGAAAAATACAAAATAATAAATTTTGATAAAATAAATCTCTCACAAATATATAGCAAGCTATCCAATTCAAAAATGATCTCACTATTTATAAATGATCACTTTACAACTTAAAAATTTGGCAAGATAAAATGCTCACTTAATATGATAAGAAATAATAAAATAAATAGCTTAAAGTAATCTTATTAAAGATGTTTATGTTATTATAATTTGTAAACTAATATAAAAATGATTTCAAAATATATTCATAATATTATTTTACACGATAAAATAAATTTCAGCAAGGAATAATTTATTATATTTTAACCAAAAGGTGCTTTCAATTAATGCAAATAATCTCAAAATACTTAAATAAAATTAGTATATGATAGATCTAGGTAGGCTAGTAAGGTTTTAATTAAAAGAGAGATCTAGCAAATATGAAAATAATTTTAGCATAATAAATTAATTTAAAATGCTTAAAATATACTTTTAAAATAGATCTATGAATAAATGATCTTTCCAATAAGACTAATGAAGAAATATTTCAAAATCCCAAAAGAAATTTGTAGGAAGATAAAAATTTTAACAAGTTGAAATAAATTTTACAAACTATAACAAGAGTTTTACAAAAAAATGATCAAGAAACTTGTGATGTGAAAAACTTAGACTTTGATATCCAAAGACTAATCCACCAAAAGTATAAATTAGAAAGAATAAATATATGATGAAAATAGTATGAACTAAAAAAGGAATTAAGATCAAGAAAACAAACTCAAGTAATTTGAGAAAGGTTGCTTAGTTGAATATGTTGAAGCTTCCAAACCAAGGATTTGAACTTGCAATATTTTGAGAACACTTGGAAGGAAAATTTAGAAAAGTTTTTATTAGATTTGCTAGAGGTATTTTGAATTTGAATGAAGAATACTTTCATGAAGAGAATAAGGGCTATTTATAGACAAGAAGGTCATTTTGAATTATTTCAAAAAATAATATTATTCTAACATCAGTTTATTATATAATAATTTAATATTCAATAAAAATATAATTTATATTAAATAAATATTAAATTAAAGCAGCCAAAATTCGGCTATTCACATGGGCAAGTCAAAAATAATCAAATATGGCTCTTAATATATTCAAAGCATGTAGCATTCATTCATTAATAAAATCAGCTAATGTTTGAAAAGTCATAATAAATTCAATTTTAATCAAACATGGGTCATGTAACCTATCAAATTAAAGGAAAAAAATCCAAGGAATCCGTTGGAGATGAAATGAGATGTAAATTCCTTGATTATAAAATGAGTTTGGCTAAAATACAAAATTTCATATATTTTTGTTAATTTTGAAATATGAAATTTAAATATTATGATATAATTTATATATAATCATATGTTAGTTATCATATAACCTTCAAATTAAATTAAAATACTTAATTATATTAAGTAAATAAAATAATTACACTTAATAGTCATAATTTATTATCATTTATTATTTTGACAATTCAAATGCTATGTATGAAACATATAATTGAATGTTATTTAGATAGAGATTTATATAAATTAACCTCATTAAAATAATATGTTAAGTTGTGAGCAAATTAATTCATGCTAATGAACTCATATGAATTTCTAAGATAGTTATAAATGCATATAACTTAAAATATTATATCTTGAGCTTCACATTATCTATTTTGATCTATCTTTCATTCTTCTATTCTTGCAATTTCTTCAAACATATTGTGAGATGTATTGGATATGTAATTAGCAATTAATATATCTAAAACACATAAAACATTCATTAGAACATCCAAGCATTGTTATCATCAAAATTGATCGATTGAACATGAGGCTCATCAAGCAAACAATCTCCCCTTTTGATGATGATAAACTAATGTTGGTATTGATTTTGATGAAGGTGCAAATTGACCTTTCATCAAAGTTTTTTAAAAAAATTCTCTTCTAAAAAAAAATTTTATACACAAGAGATGAATAATGTTGCTCCCCTAAAGGTATGTATGAAATAAACTTAATACTAACCAATATTTTACTCTTCCATTTTAAGACAACATCAAAAGTGAGAATAAACTACATATAATTTTAAATATTAGGATCTAACATTCAAGCATGCATCTTAAAGCATAGAAAACGTTTCTTCTAGTAATGGTTTTGTAAAATATCTACAATTTATAAATCGGTACTATTGAAATTAATATTAACATCACCTTTCAAAACATGATCTCTAATAAAATGATGTCTAATTTCTATATGCTTGGTCGTGAGTGGATAGATTTTGGTCAAACTAATAGCACTAGTATTGTCACACTTAACTAGAATGTGATCTTGCTTAATACCAAAATCTTTTAATTATTGCTTTAACCAAAAGACCTCAGCAACACAACTACTGGCAACTATGTAGTCAGCCTCAGCAGTGGAGAAAGCTACAAAATTTTATTTCCTAGACAACCAAGACACAAGTGATGATCCTAAAAAATGACATGTACCTAATGTGCTTTTTCTATCTACTTTACATCCATCAAAATCAGCATCAGAATAAGCAACTAAATAACATGATAAAGAATTTTAGGATACCATAAACCTAACCTAATAGTGCCTATCAAATTCAAATATATGCTTGATTGCTATTAAATGAGATTCTTCGTTGGCCTAAAAAATGAGCACACAAACAAACAACAAATAAATATCGTGCCTACTAGTAGCAAAAGTATAAAAGTGAACCTACCATACCCTATAAAGTTTTCGATCAATAGATTTTCCTAATTCATCTAAATCCAATTTTGTAGATGGGCTCATAAGAGTTTTACTAGATTTAATTTTTCATGTCAAACCTCTCAAGCAATTCATTTGTGTACTTAGTTTGACAGATGAATGTGCCATTTTCTTGTTGCTTCACTTGAAAACTAAGAAAAAATTAAGTTCTCCCATCATACTCATTTAAAACTCTTTAGACATCAAAGATGAGAACTCATGGCACAAAGATTCATTTATACTTCCAAATAATATATCATCTACATACACTTGTACCATAATTAAATCATCATCTATGCTCTTAAGGAATAAGGTGGTATCCACTCTACCCTTTCTAAATCCATGATCTATTAAAAAGTTACTTAACCTTCATACCAAGCATGGAGCCCTGTTTAAACCATATAAGCCTTTCTTTAATTTATACACATGATTTGGACAATCAAGGCTATCAAATCTAGGTGGTTGCTCTACAAATACATCTTGGTCAATAAATCCATTCAATATACACTCTTGGCATCCATTTAAAAAAGTTTAAAATCCCTAAAATAAGGATAAGCAAGGAGTAACCTAATAGCTAGCCCCTACGTAAAAGATTCTTCAAAATATATACCATCAACTTGTGTACCCTTGTGCAACTAACCTAGCTTTATTTCTAACAATTCAACCTTAATCATCTAGCTTATTCCTAAGGACCCATTTTGTTCCAATGACATTTTGATCTTGGGGTCTTGGGACTAATTCCCAAACATCATTTCTTACAAATTAATTCAACTTGTCTTCCATAGCAATAATCCAAAAATTATCTTTTCATGCTTCTTCTAAATTTATAGGTTCAACCTCGATAAAATAATCAATGATGTACAACATCTCTATTATGTCTTCTAGTCATAACTCCTTTTGAAGGATCTCCTATAATTAGTTCCTTTGGATAATTTTATTATATTTCCATTCTTTAGGCAATGAATCATCCACATTATCTTCTAAAGATATTTTCTTAAAATTATCAATCTCTTCATCAATCACTTCATTTCTAATGGGATCAATTAAATTTTTATCAAAAATAACATGTATTGATTCTTCTACAATCATTTTTCTTTTATTGAAAACTCTATAAGCTCTACTAGAAAGAGAGTATCCTAAGAAAATATCATCATCTAATTTGCAATCAAACTTACCTAAATGCTCTTTTCCATTATTCAAAATAAAGCATTTACATCCAAAACATGAAAGTGTTCATCTTAGGCTTCTTTCCAAAAAAATAACTCATAGAGCATCTTCTTCAAAATTGGTCTAAAATAGATCCTAGTCATCACAAAACATGCACTATTTACTGCTTCAGCCCGAAAATGTCTTGCCAGTTTATACTCATCAAGCATAGATCTACGTAATTTAATTAATATTCTATTTTTTTCTCTACTATTCCATTTTGTTGGGGAGTTCTATGTGCAAAAAAATTATGTCTAATCCCATGTTCATCACAATAATCCTCAAATAATTTATTTTCAAATTGGCCACCATGATCGCTTTGAACCCTATTAATCAAAAGGCCTTATTCTCTTTGAATAAATTTAGAAAACTTTCTAAACTCACCAAAACATCATCTTTATTAGCTACAAATAAAACCCGTGTATATCTAGATAAATCATCAACAATCACAAAATCATAATTTTACCACGTAAGCTAGTGGTGCTAATTTGACCAAATAAATCCATGTGCAATAATTCTAAAGGTCTAGAAGTAGAAATAATATTTTTACTTTTAAATGAGCTTCTAGAATGCTTACCATGAATATATGCATCACAAACATAGTTTAAATGAAAATTTAATTTAGGCAAGCTAACTACTAAATCAAGTTTAGCAATTTTATTGAGTGTGTACATACGAATATGACATAATCTCCTATGCCATAACCATATATCATCATGAGCGCTTTTTAAATAAAGTAAATTCAAATTCACATCATGAAAGCTATCTAAATCAATGACATAAATAATTTTATGTCTTTGTCCTATTAGCAAAATATTTTCATTATTTTTTATAATACAATATGATGCATGGAATACTACATTCAAACCTTTATCACATAATTGACTAATAGAAATTAAATTATATTTTAATCCTTCTACTAAAAAAATTTTATCAAAAGTGATAGAATTCTTAAAAATATAACCAATGCCAATGATCTTTCCCTTTGCATTATCTCCATATGTAACAAATCCTCCATCACTTGATTCTAAAGTTATGAATTTATCTTTATCTCCTATCATATGTTATGAACATCCACTGTCCAAGTACCACATGCCTTCTTTGATTTTGCTTTGAAGGAATTCCTACAAAAGAAAATCACATGTTAACTTTTAGAACCCAAACATGTTTGGGTCCACATTCTAAATTTGAAGCAATATATCTAGCATGTGTGGTTTGTATAGTGCTTGTACCTTTTGGTACCCATACATAAGATGATTGCTTAGTGTTTTGTAATTTATGTGCATAACAATCAAATGAAATATGACCTTTTCTATCACAATAGTTGCACCAAACATTAATGTTTGCATATGGCTTAACACGATAATTATAAGGTATATGAGTGGTATGTGTATGATGCAAATAATTTTTATTAAATGTTTTACTTAATGAAGCATTATAATGAACTTGTGATTTCAAACATAATTCTAATCTTAATTTTAACATGATATTCTCTCTTTCAAGTTTACATACAAGTAAGGAACAATTCAATAAAGAATTATTTTTATTTTTTAAATTATCACATTCATTTTTTAAATCACAAAACTGCATATCTAAATTTTTATGTTCTTTTTCTAAGGTTTTGTATTTTTTTTTAATTTTTTATATTTAATAACTAAATCATTAAAAGCATCATCTAATTCATCATAAGATATATCATTACATACCTCTTCAGAATCTAAGTCAGATTCTCCATTTGTCATAAGACATATGTTGACCTCTTCATCTGGATGAGCAAGTACTTGATTCATTTGAATGAATTGGCCCATAAAGCCTTCTTCTTCTTCTTATGGTACTTTTCTACTTCATATTTTTTCTTCTTTCCACATCAATCACTTTCTTTTTTGATTCAACAAGTTCGGACAATCACCTCTTATGTGTCCGACTTTTACAATGGTAACAAATGATCCATTCACCTATAGAAAATTTCTTAGTTTGAAATTTATAGTTTTAGATTTTTTTTTATACCTTTGATTCTTCTTCCTTAGCAATTTTCCAAGCCTTTGATAGCATGACCACCTCATAACTATCACCATCCAAGCTTAAGGTGCTATGCTCATCACTATCATCAACTTGTAATGCAATGGCTTTTCCTTTCTCCTTCTCCCTTTTGGCTAAGTTATCCATCTTTCCCTTTGAGCAATAACCTATTCATGTGTTATCAAAGAACCCAAAAGCTGATCAAGTGGATAAGTAGATAAATTCTTAGCTTCACTAATAGCTATTACTTTAGCTTCCCATTCTTTTGGAAGACATCTAAGAATCTTATAGACTAAGTCTTGATTCCTATATGTTTTTCCAAGAGAATGCAATGTATTAATTATTTTCATGAATCTAGTATACATATCATAAATAGATTTAGAAGAAACATATGAAATAACTCATATTGATGAACAAGTCTATTTATGTGAGCATCTTTAACTTCACTAGTTCCTTCATAAGTTATAATGAGTTTATCCAATATTTCTTTTGTGCATAACATAGAAATTTTCATGTAATCGCCTAGTAAAAGCACAATGTAAAGTATTACATGCCCTAGCATTTAATTCATTAAGTTCTCTTCATACACCATTCCTCAAAAGATTTTTCTACTTTAATGCCATTTACTTCTATTGTGGTGTATGATATTGATGTGTCAACATATACCACATGCGTGCATCTTGACCTCTTAAAATATATTCTAAATTTTTTTCCAATAATCAAATAGTACATTATCTAAAAGTGGAGGTCTATGAGTGGATTGTCCCTCTAGTAGTGAACCCTTTGGAAAACCTTGTGCCATAGTGAAAAGATCTACTCTTGGAAGTTAAGCTAAAAGAGCCTAGGCTCGATACCACCAGAGTCACTATAGCACCCAAGAGGGGTGAATTAGGATATTAAAAGTTTAAAAGTTAAATATTTAATTTTTAGTTTTAGTAGAAAATTAATTTTTGATTTTATAATGATAAGATACAATTCTTAATGCAGTAGAAATAAAAGAACAATAAAGTAAAGAGAGACAATAGTTACACAATTTTTATGAGGTTAGGCCAAACCCCAAAATTCCACGCCCACGCTTAGCCACCGCTAGAATCCACTAAATGCAAAATAGCTTAGAAATAGCACTCTCCTATAATGGGGCAGTACAACCCTACAATAATATGTACTCTCCTACGAAGGGACGAGTACAACCCAAATATAAATTTTACAGCAGGAAAAGAAAAATATAAAATAATAAATTTTGATAAAATAAATCTCTCAGAAATATACCAAGCTATCCAATTCAAAAAATGATCTCACAACTTATAAATGATCACTTTACAACTTAATTTGGCAAGATAAAATGCTCACTTATTGATAAGAAATAATAAAATAAATGTCTTAAAGTAATCTTACTAAGATGTTTATGTTATTATAATTTGTAGACCAATATAAAATGATTTCAAAATATATTCACAATATTCTTTTGCACAATAAAATAAATTTCAGCAAGGAATAATTTATTATATTTTGACCAAAAAGGTGCTTTTAATTAATGCAAATGATCACAAAATACTTAAATAAAATTAGTATATGATAGATCTAAGTAGGCTAGTAAGCTTTTAATTAAAAAGAGAGATCTAACAAATATGAAAATAATTTCAGCACAATAAATTAATTTAAAATGCTTAAAATATACTTCTAAAATAGATCTAAGAATAAATGATCTTTCAAATAATACTAATGAAGAAATATTTCAAAAAACCAAAATAAAATTATAGGAAGATAAAATTTTCAATAAGTTGAAATAAATCTACAAACTATAACAAGAGTTTTACAAAAAAATGATCAAGAAACTTTTGATGTGAAAACTTAGACTTTGATGTCCAAAGACTAATCCACCAAAAAAGTATAAATTAGAAAGAATAAATATATGGTGAAAATAGTATGAACAA
This sequence comes from Cymbidium sinense, assembly GCA_021442155.1. Lineage (NCBI taxonomy): Eukaryota > Viridiplantae > Streptophyta > Magnoliopsida > Asparagales > Orchidaceae > Cymbidium > Cymbidium sinense. The sequence continues at coordinate 9,747,836 of CM038232.1, forward strand.
CTAAAAGAATTAATATCAAGAAAATAAACTCAAGTAATTTGAGAAAGGTTATTTAGTTGAATATGTTGAAGCTTCCAAACCAAGGATTTGATCTTGCAATATTTTGAGAACACTTGGAAGGAAAATCTAGAAAACTTTATCTTAGATTTGTCGGAGGGATTTTGAATTTGAATGAGGAATATTTTCATGAAGAGAATAAGGGCTATTTATAAGCAAGAAGGTCATTTTGAATTATTTAAAAAAATATATATTATTCTAACATCATTTTATTAAATAATAAATTAATATTCAATAAAATTATAATTTATATTAAATAAATATTAAATTAAAGCACCCAAAATTTGGCTATTTATGGGCAAGTCAAAAATAATCAAATATGTCTCTTAATATATTCAAAGCATGTAGCATGCATTCATTAATAAATTAGCTAATGTTTGAAAAGTCATAATAAATCTAATTTTAATCAAAACAGGTCATCTAACCTATCAAATTAAAGGAAAAAACTTGAGGAATCCATTGGAGATAAAATCGATGTAAATTCTGATTATAAAATGAGTTTGGCTAAAATACAAAATTTCATATATTTTGTTAATTTTGAAATATGATATTTAAATATTATGATATAATTTATATGTAATCATACATATGTTAGTTATCATATAACCTCCATTTTGATCTATCTTTCATTCTTCTTTTTACAGCTTTCAAACATATTGTGAGATGTATTGGATATGTAATTAGCAATTAATATATCAAACACATAAAAATATTCATTAGAACATGATGTATTCATTTGTTATCATCAAAATTGATCGGATTGAACATGAGGCTCATCAAGCTAACAATTTATAGATACATTTTGATTAATTTAATATTTTTATGCCTACTTAAATCATATATTAGTGTTTAATTCATGCATAGTTTCACTAAATGGTCAATTAAGGGTGATATTGATGAGCTGCGAATGGTCGTTAGTTAATTTGTTAAACATATGAGTCAAATTTTTTTGTATATTTAACAAGCTTGTATATATGTAATAGATACATATATACCTACATCCATACACATGTCATTTATATGTATCTTTTAATGTATATATAAACAAAATTAAGCTATCCTTGAGTTGAATGTGGTTGAACTAAATTTTGTTCCTATTTGACCGATTAAATATAAGAGCTTATAAAAATTAGTTTAACTTATGCTAGTTATCGATCTAAATACTATTGTAGATGAATGATGAGCATTTTTTACTAGCATCCATAATGACTACCTATAACATAGAAGAAACATAACAAGAAGTAATTTCTTATTAAAAAATTTTATAAAACAAATTCATGACAGCACACTTTTAATTATTAGATTTGAAAGTTTATCTTTGTTGATTTTATTTTTTGATAGAGAATGCATAAATCCTAGAATTTCACAAATGATGATAATTGGATATTCAGAGAGTTTATCAAACCTATATACTTCAGAGATTAGGGCAATGTGGCTAACACATTTTCTTAATGGTGGGTTTCGGCTTCCAAGCATAAAATTGATGGAGGCAAATTTGAAGAAATGGGATAAATACATGAAAGAATACAATCATGAGTGTTATAGAAGATCAAGCATAGGAATCATACACATATGGTATAATGATCAACTATGTAAGGATATGGGCTATAATCCTAAAAGAAGAAAAATGGTTCTTGTCTGAATTGTTCATGCCTTATGGACCTAATGATTATGCCGGGCTCAAGTCTAAAGAAGAGTGATAGATCTCTTTATGTTTGTTGCAAGGAATCAAGAATAATATAAGTGGTTGTTTGTTAAGTGTAAAATGATGAGAGTAATTGTAATAATCAATTTTAATGGTGATGGAAATAATATAATATGTTGGAGATCTATTGTTTTGAATGGAGGTGATATATATGTACACACACATATTTGTGCAAATGTATGCACTGCATTTGTTGCACTCTACTTCAAAGCCAATTCTCTCTCATTTTATTTCAAATTAAATTATCTCAATTTAGTTTCATTGTAGTCTAGAAGGACTAATTTATTTATTAGATGTAAACATAATTTCTTTCAAAATAATAATAACAAATTTTGTTAATGTTGTAATAAAATCTTTTAATAAAAACTTTTTATAATGAGAAGAAAAATGTAAGAAAGTAAATAAATGTAATACACATGTGAAAAGTGATGTAATACACTAGTACTACATAATAAAGAATGTGGGAGTGAAATAGTGAGAATTGAGAAAAGGATAATCATAAGAAAAAGAAGAAGCATTATTTACTTAAATTCACATATATTTCTAATCTCTACTTGAGAATATATTAAAACATTCTTAAACAATTTATAAAGACAAATTATCTTTTTTTTTTTTAGCTAATGATCAACTTTTACAATAGAAATGAAGCATTAAGAACAAAAATAATGTCAAAACTCTAATAAGGCACAACAACATATAACATTAAGAAAAAAAATAGTGTAAGGATATAGTGACCAAATTCCTTAATGAATGAGATTTATTATTCTTGGATCTACACTAAAATTAGTGAAATTATTGGCATTAGATGGAGCAATAATCTTAATATAGATCCAAGGGCAATGATCCTTATCCTAATACAAATTATGATTGGATATTCTTGACATAATTATTTTTTTCTAAAATGAAGGCATATATTTTAATATTAGGCCTTTATGAATAATTTGGTTTTCAAAATGTTTAAATATATTTTTAATTAAAAATAACACACATACAAGATAAGCCAAACTTTACACAAGAACTTAATAAATATTTGATTAAAGTTAATTTAAACATAAACCAACAATGAACATATGCATGAACTCTTTGGATTTAGCTAGACCTCTTTAATATGCATAACTAAATTCATCAATTAAAAATACAAATATCTATGAAAATTATTAAAATCATTTCAAAGGGCACAAGAAGATAAAAATAAGAAATTAACACATAATGATCTTTCTAATGGTATAATGAGATATAAGAGCTCCATCAGCATAAACCTAATTAGGTAGCTATGATTCAACTGGAGGATTAAAAGAAGTGAGCATTAAAATATTATTTATTTAAAATCAATAGAATAATACATTCATCAACTAATCCATGGCATGGATTGGAAGCATTATTAAAAATTAAAAAATAAACAACCATAAGAGTTTTTTTATTATTTATTTTTATTTTATAAAACCTTGAAATCTCTCCGTGTAGCCAATGATAGCCATTTGTGATATCTAATATTTTGTTTTTATGGTATACATTCCTACATATAAAGCTATAGTTAGTGAAAAATATTTAAATCTAATTCTTATTTCTGATCAATGATCAAAAGAATGATAGTTACATAAATAGTATAAAAATTATGTGCTTTGTATGCAAATTTCCTACTATTTTTTATCTTGATATTGATGAATTAACTATTGAATGTTAATTTCTATCTTTTTAAGAAAAGAAGATCTACATACATACCATATAATTCTTTTATATTTATATATCTAATATCTAAATATTTATATCACATCAAAAATATCATTCAAAAATTATTTTTAAAAGTTTAAACACATCTTTTGAAATATATATATATATATATTCCAAAGAATTGTATAATATTTATGTGCATCATAAAAAAAAAAGGAAATTGCTAAAGCACTCGAAGACATCCATCAATCAAATTGCGCGGCCTGTGGCTTGAATTTATCTTAATATAAACAATATATTCACGTGTATAATACAAATATAACATATTATGTAACTAAAGAAAAGCCATAGAAGGAACCTATCTAACATGAAAATTCATAGAAAAGAAACTTTCATATATTATTATTATTATTAGTACTATTATAGGTGGAAAGCCTAATTTAAAAAAAATATTTATTATAACAAGAATATAAAATAAACAATATTTTTATGATGTATAATTGTTATAATCTTCCTTCTTCCAATTTTCTGACACTCGACGATTAAAATTTTTTTATATTTTATTAATATTAATATTAAAAGATATCAATATTAAAGCACACTAATTAACAAACTGAGATAAAGAGTACAAAAGAGCTGAATTTGATCCAAAAACTAAGCATAGTATTTTATTTTTGTTTTGACTTATTTAACGTTTGAGCCCAATTAAAGATGTTCAAAAACATAAAATCTATATATATATATATATATATATATATATATAGAGAGAGAGAGAGAGAGAGAGAGAGAGAGAGAGAGAGAGAGAGAGAGAGAGAGAGAGAGAGAGAGAGAGAGAGAGAGAGAAAGAGAGAGAGAGAGAAGAAAATTATTATTGCTTTATATTAACACATAAATCCTTTTATTTACTTAAATGTAACATATCTTCTAAAGTTTTAAATAACATAAAAAAATGCTACCTTACACAGATTCGATGAGTTGTTTCAAAATGTATTGTATTTTGAGATAGTGTATTTAAAGTACACTTCTAATTCATATTTAGATAAATATCATATTTTGATATATTTCAAGTACATAGTTGGATATAAAGTGACGCTGAGGGTTGCCTGTCCCATCGCCTCCGATCATGATCGTTGATAATCATATTTTATTTTATATTCATTTATTCATGTAAATAAATAATAAACTTATATTCATAAAATTTTCAACAATAATTAAATTTATTTTAAGTATATTATTTTCATTTTATTCTATATTCTTTTTGCACTAATTTAAATTCATAGATGCTCTATTATCATATTGTTCTGTCTAAATAAATTAAAATTATCGCATAACTTTGCCTGAACAAACGAAGGGTCATCATCATAAGAAATTATTATGTCGAGTCCGCAGAGTTTCTATGTGGAGTCTCGACATAGCTCTACGCTCGACTCCAATATTATGTCACATGATTATCATAAACATATATATATATATATATATATATATATATATATTCTTTTTTTTAGGAAACCCCATATAGGGGAATTTTATTGCTCACAGAAAAAAAAAGGTTACAAGATCCTTATGAGGTGATAAACTCAGAGTCTACCGCTCAAAGAGCTACAATCATCCTAAAGAGTAAATCCCCCGTCTAAGTACAACCCACACATCAAAAGCAAAGAAAATACCCAAAAAATATGGAGAGTAAAAGGCCCATAGGAGCAAACCGCCATGCTCACCAACAACAGTAGATGATGAGTTGAAAAAGAGTTTACGTCCCAAAGAAAATGCTTGCTTGATACCTGCAGAAAAAGAAAAGGACCCTGCAAACAACTAGAAGAACAGTTAGCACCAATAAAATAAGAGTTAAATCTAAGGGATAAGCATAAAGCTGGAAAGAAATAGTAAAATTTTAGAGGGGGCTCCAAACACTCCACACCAGCTTGGGGCAGCCACATACATGTGCATCCGGTAGTAAAGGAGGGACAAAGCACACATGCTACTACCAACCAAGGAAGGGAAGTAATCCGCCACCCATCAAAGAAAACAAACCTGTGGAAACAGTCTATCCATAGAGAAATCATGTAGCTCAACAGAATAGTATAACCAATGAAAAGAGATCCACAAAGTTTCAATGAATGAAACGAATTTCACATTCCTTTATCAACATTAGAGCCCATATAGTGCCAACAGCTATCAAATAAACAATCCACACCAATCCACCCAAGATCCATAATACAATTAAATTGTAACAAGCTTAACAAGATAGGAAGAAGCATCCAATTCCAATGAGACTTAAATAAATACCACGATAATACAATTAAATTGTTAATCCAACTAGCACGTAGCTGCAATACACCAAACCAAAAGAAAAGCATACACAACTCCCGTCAATGAATCAACTCAAATTCCAGTGTCCCTTTCATATATTGCCAACTCTCCAATAAATAATCCACACTAATCTCCAGTTCATATTACAATTAAATACCACCGGATATAAATAGATCCAAAAGAAAAGATCATAATAGTAAGGGATATTCCATATAATAAGTCCAGGAAAGCTTGATACTATAATGACTGCAAAGCCCAAAAAAACTCGAACTAACACCCACAACAGAGGTGTTGAAAGGCAGAAATAATGTGATACTAGCCTGCAGGCAGCCACAATACACCAAACCCAAAGGAAGGCATACACAACTCCAAGGTCGAAAAGCTGAGCACCATACAGGCTTAGTAAAAAATTGGAATGTCGAAACCTCAAGCAACTCACATCCGAAAAAAGAAACGGGAGAAGCATTTCCAGATAATGAAAGAAGAACATCTTGCCAAATAAGTGTGCAAACCATTCAAATAAATAGTATGATAGACATTGCAGCAGTTAGGTATATAGGCAAAAGCAGCCTTGAAAAATAGCCCTAACGACTGCATAGAAATATTTAATAAGCGCACAATAAACAGAAAATAGAAAATAAACAGAAAATGATACACTATATCATCATATCCCATCTTGAAACACTTCAATCCAATAATTAGGTTATAGCACTTAAGAGACGTTGATTTTCTGTACAAAAATAAGTTCCTTACGCTCCTAAAAGGGGAGGAAAGACCTCACCGAGCCAAAAGGTTGAGAAAAAAGGCAAAATTAAAAGCTTACATGTTCCTAACATAAGGCAAACCACTTTTATCTAAATTTATAAGTCCCCGAAATAAGGGAGGGATATTATCATAAGAGAATATATTCAGCATAGAGGATTTTGCAACCCAATTAGCAAGAAAATCAGCACACGAGTTCCCTTCTCGATAAATATGTGAAATATGATAATCAAGAGAAGCAAGAAGCCTCCTCGTTAAGAATATAGTAAACTTTAGCATTGCCATGCTCAAATTTAATAAATTCAAAGGAGGAGAGCATCAATTTGACCATTTTTTTTTTTTAAATCTTTTCTAAATGCATAACGATATGCCATAATGCAAGCCATAAAGTTCAAAAGAACAAGACAGGTCTTAAAGGAATAAAAAAAAGCAATCATCTTGCCTTTAAAATCTCTTAAAATACCCCACAACCATAGAGCCCATAAGCAAATGTGATCCATCAATATTAGCCTTAATGATATGATAGATGGGTTTTCTTCAATAAATAGTCTTGCCAAATAAATCTACCTCGAAGATGAGGGAAATCCCAAAATAAGTATGCTTGACACCTTTGAAGCTAGAAGGAGAAAGAAGGTTCGCTTTATAAAGGGAGGCAATTTTACACTTGGTTCTAGCAATAACATGGTGAAAGTTCATAGGAATATCACTATGTTTAGCATCATTTCTTTCCACCAGATATAACATAGTAATAGCGAACACATTTGACATGTCCTTTTGAGGAAGAGGATAGGAAATTATTTAAAAGGCACAATATAGAAAGAGATCCATCAAATAAAAAAGTATTAAATAAACTATCATACCAATGCCAGACTTTAGCAGCAATGGGGCCATTAATGAATACATGGTCCGTAGTTTCAATGTGTAAGAAACATTGACATTTGGATGGAATATGAAAGTCTTTTTTCAGGAGAATGGCATCCACAAGAATGTAGTGTTTAAGGATACGCCAAGTAAGAACCGAATATGAGGAAGGGATAGAATTACTCAGATTTTAGGAAAACTAGATAGTCTTGACTTTTAAATCTAATAGCTTGCCACATCCTTAAAACAAAATCTAGAGGAAATGTTAACGATTTGATCTATTGGATGTTGGATTAATATTAAGGATTTGTTCACATCACATTGGGTACATGGGAACCAAAGCTATATCCCGTGAATTATTAGTAATGAAATGGCTAACCTTAATCTAAAGTGAGTATTGAGTTGAGGAGTCAATAGAACCCAAACACCAATTATCTAAAAAAAATGGATGAACCGAATTCACACCCGTGAGATCTCTTAGCGTACTTGATGTTACAAAGTCTTCTCCACTGGGAAATCCATTTTGAAAGAACAAATGAGGGGTGATTACTCTTAAAATATTTATCGAGGAAGAATTTCAACCGCGGTTGTAATTGCTTCTAAGATTCCACCACATTTTGTAAGAAAAGTATTTAATAGAATCTTCTAAAGTTTTACAACCTAAACCACCTTCATTCAAAGGACCATAAAATGAGCTTAATGAGTTTTTTAGGATGAAGTAGAACCCCAAAAGAATTTGTTGAAAAGATGATTAATCTTTAATGATAGAGGGTAATAATAGTGGAAAGTAAATAAAGAGTAAGGAGAAAATTTTAATCAAAAGTCTCTCCAAAAGATAGAAGGTAAAATTCGGGAGAAATTTTCTTATAAATCATGAATCACCATGATAAAGAGTAGACACTTAATAGGGAGAATATGATATGCAAATCTTGTAATACTCTTAATAGTATTTATCCTGGAGGATGAGGAATCAATTTACTAGCAATAAAGCCACTTTTGTGAGGGTTAATTTTTAAACCACTTTCCTACCAAACTGAATAAAGAACTTACAGTTTCTTAATGTGCAGAACCATTGAAGAAAATAATGAAATCATCCGCAAAGCTGAGGTGAGATATAGGAAAACCACCCCTAGTCTTGTAGAACATGTTAGGCATTTTAAGAAACAATAGTTCAAGACAGAGAGATATTCCACTATGATAAGGGCGAAAAAGGGGATCCCCTTGCCTTATCCCATGGGTAGAAGAAAAGAAGCCATAAACCTTGCCATTAATAAGTAAAGAGATCGAGTTTTGATACCATTCTTGAATAAAGTAATAACGATTGAAAATTCCAAAAGTTTGAATTTTATAGAGGAAAGTCCAACCAATATTATCGCTTTTGGAAATTTCCAACTTAAAACTAGATTCCCACACCAAACCATAGTATTTAAATCATGGACAATTTCTTGAGCTAACAACACATTATCAGAGATAGATCTACCTTTGACAAAATTGATTTGATTGGGGGAAATTATTTTAGGAATTAAATACCTAGTCTTTTGGCTAGGATCTTAGATATGAGCTTATTAAAAAGAGTACATAGGCTTATAGGTCTAAAATGGTTCCAAAACATTTAGGATTATCGATTTTAGGAATTAGAATAATGGAAGTACTAGAAAAGTATTTGGGGAGAGTATTTTCTTTAGAAAAATCTAGAACGACTTTAACCACATCTTCTTTGATAATATTCCAACACATTTGAAAGAATAAGGTCGTGAATCCATCCACGAATCCCATATTCATAGTTTGTAAAGTGTAATTTTTCAAATTCAGAGTGTAAAGAGGTAAGCATTTTGTTATCTTCTTGAATGATCTTAGAATAACTTGCCATGCTAATTCCTCATAGGACACATTATTATTAAGGAGATTAGTAAAAAAAAGGCTACATTCAACAATTTCCTTGTCGTAACATAAACTATTATCATTATTTTGATTTTTTTATGTGATTGATTTTTCTTTTGAACATAGCATGAAAATATTTGGTATTCTATCTCTCCGATATTTTTTAACGAAAGCCTTTTGCCTCCAATAGGTTTCCTCCATATCTTGATAGCATGTTAACTTATCTTTGGCTTATTTTAATAAGATACTTTTGGAGGTATCATGAATAGCGCCTTCTCTTCTAAAGCTATGAATTCTTATTCTAAATCTTTTATGTATGTGAAAAGATTTATGAGGTAGTGTTTGTTCCACCATTTAAGGAATTATTTAAGCTTTTTTAATTTAAGTCATAATCTCTTCATCCCAATATTAGAATCATCAGGATAGAGAGGATCTCCCAATTAGTAGCAACCACCTGAAAATCTATCATCTATAAGCCACATATTCTGAAAATGAAAAGGAATATGAGAAGAGGGGGATTCGGTGCTAACTTTAACAAAGATTAGTAAAGGGGAATGATCAGATACCGAGGTGTTCAAAAGTAATTAGAAAATAATTGATCCATAGATCATTAAACAAAATCTGTATAGTCTTTAAAGTCTATGATTATTCGTGAATTGAGAGCCAATAAAACCTAGATCGATATGGTGACAATCCGTAATCATATTATTAAACTCCTCCATGTAGAATAGGTTAGGAGCATTTCCACCCACTCATTCAAGTGGAAGAGATAGTGTTAAAATCCCCACCCATGATCCGGGAGCATTAACCGAGGATGAGAAACCCGGATCTTCCACAGGACTTTCTACCATACTTATTGCAAGAAGCATAAACACAAGAACCAAAACAAAATTGCCAAAAGTGATTTTGCATTCACAACCTGGTGAAGATTCTAGATAATATGAAAAGCAAAAGGATTTTTTCAAAAGATCCAAATTTTATTACTCGAGTTAGCAAAAAAACTATCAAAGTCGTTCATTCTAGCAACAGATTGAATGCTAGAAGGAAGGATAAAGGGTCCCAAGATTGCCGGAAAGAAATGTTATGGGTGCGAACTAAGTTGCCGAAGTTTATTATGAGCAGAGAGGAACCTATCCTCGCATTCTAGATCAAGAAAGAGACCATTTACTTTGGTTGAAAGGACTGCTCGGCAAAGCTAGGAAATTTAGAATTAGATGATTTGTTTCTCTTTTTATAGCGTATGGAACTCATTGGCCAAACCTACCTCACCACCGATAACGAATGTTCAATTAAGTGTTTGTTGCCAAGAGGAGCTTGGAGGTTAAAGTCATTTCTCCTTCTTCCAATTCTGTTGATGACCGATGTAGTTTAGGTTTTGGATTAAGATGACAGAAGAGGAAGCACATGAGGGATTAGGAAAAACACAAATACCTAAATCGAGGAAGTTATCTCTAAATCATACATCTTCCAATCCTACATTAGTATTCATTTGACCTTTGGAATGTAATTAGGGATATAAGCATTAGTGAGGGAATCAGCCACTAGGGGGATCCAGAGCTGCTATTAGATTTATTAATCTCAATATTGTTATTTTGTAAATGGGTTCCAACATGAGAAGCCTATTCCTTAATAGGAAGTGAGCCAACTGGTAAATGCTCAGTCGTGTCCATCTTTGATTCGGGTTGGTGGCTATGAACTGGGGGGTCATTTTTATCAAGTATTGGAGTGGTTGTATTAGTAGCCATATCATTTTGAGGTTCATTCAAAGTGGCCTTAATGGATGGAGCAGCTTTGGGTAACATAGGATTTTTAGATGCGGATGAGCTACAAAAATCAAATCCATGCCCATGAATTTTACAATGGGAACAAAATACATGGAAGTTTTCAAACTCTACTTTTTGTAAATAGCCATATTTTTCCCAACCATTTCCTTAGGATATTTTTAGTGATATCCAATTCCACAAGTATCCAGAACAGAGGATCTCTAGAAGTAGTTGCTTAGTCCAACTAGAGATGTGAAGGTTGGGAATAGACAACTGATCGAACGATGGGAGATTCCTCCTTTATGTCAAAAAAGGAGTCCATTTCAATAACCGCATATGACAATTAAAAAGAAAATATGACCATCTTGCAAAAACATGAGAATAATCCAAATCATTAGATAATTGAATCAATACATGCCAATCAATGGACCCACCAAAAAACTCGGACAATTTCATTATGAAAAAAAAGGATATTTTCCATAGAATGGAGAAATTTCCCAACCAAAGTAAATTCAAAAGGTTTAGCAAGCTTTTCCATCATTGAATCCAAACACATGATAATGGTACACAGGAAGGATGTAGAAATAAAATCGTAAGACTCACCGGGATTTTTTTCCTTACCCGCAAGCACCACCTTGAAAGATTTCGAAGCCATTGAAGGATTTGGGTTAGAGGTTAGGGAATCCTTACTGTAAGTGCACTATGGGGTTCCCCAAGGGGACCAGAATCCATGATCGCAATAAAGCATTACAAAGAAATCGAGAATGATCTCATCCAGAGCAAAGCAACTGGAACCACACACACGGGGTATATATATGTTAAATAGTATAATATTATTAAAATTTGAATATAGAGCTAAATATCAACTCTACATTTAATAATTTCTCCATCGTCATAGAGCTCATCGAAACCTGATTGAATTGCCTTCACTTCTCTCTTTCAAACTATTTTCTATTTGGGTGGGACATCCGTAAATAGAAGAATTTAAATGATAAATATATAAAAATAAATATTGATATCATATAAAATTTTAAAATAATGCACATATATTATTTTACTTAATAAAATTAAATGTCTCAATAAGACAAGTTCAACGTACTAAAATTGGGTAGAGCCCAAATGAGCTTGAATTAAGCCTAAAGGATATACCTAAAAACTTGAGATATTGAATAGTCAAATGACTTCCAAATTTATAGTCAAATTGAGCACATGAGAATCCAACAAGCTCAAGATCACTCAAATCAAAGATCATTTGAATTATCAAATCACCAAAAACTATTTATAATTAAATGAATCGATACAAATAGTTCGATGGAGTGTTTTGAGATTTTGGCTAAAATGATCCTCGAGAATTCTATAAATAGGACCCCATTCTTGTCATAATAGAAGAGAAAGAGAGAAGAAAACTTGAGAGAAAATTGTGAGAGAACTAGAAGTTTAAAGTTCGTCATCACTATCATTGTCGTCGATCAATTGTCGTTGACTTGACCACCAACATTACCAACTACCACTGTAACTGTAACCTTATTCTGGAATTTCGTTGTGATTTCTTCATATAATCTTGTTATCCCATTATAAAGAAAATTTAATCTTTGTACTCTAAAGCGGATATATATTTTTTTGCTAGCCCGTAATTTTTTCCCTATTTCTAGGGTCTTTTCGTAAAAAATTATAAAATTTTTTATTTTATTTTCAACTATCTCACTAGATTTTCATACAAAGATAAGATCGTTCTGCCGCTTTTTCGCACGCATAGCTTTGATGCCATCAGAAGAAATATTTTGTTTACTTCTTCATAATTATTGATAATTTGACTTCATTATAAGAATATCACCATCTATGATGGAAAAAATCTTACTTTAGATGAACACATAAAAGAATAAAGATCCATCAAACTCCAATTCTTCAAAAATTGGAAACTAGGGGACAACCCTTAATCAAATGACCAACCAAATCAATATTCTCGATATCTAATTGATTATTAGTTAGAAGCAAATCAATGATGTGGAGTAATTTCAATATTGAAAAAAATAGCTTTGTAAATTGCGATTCTTCAATCACACTCATGAAAAATAAGACAAAGATCAATTTGGCTATAACTTCAAATAGATGTTTTGATTTGATTTCATTTATGTATGTTATCGAGTAATACTTTGACAAATAATCTTAGAAGAATAAAAATATTTAACCTCTTCCAAAGTTAACATCATCAAGTAACATTTTGATAAAGTAACTTCGGATGAGAGTTAAAACTATTGACCTCTTCCACACAAGTTAAATGTCACTAAAAATACTCGACAAACAACTTGGATAGTCAAAATTCTTCATGGATTCCTCCAATAAAAGGCATATCCACAAGAAAGCCTATATGGCGCGGTAGTGGACAAGATACTCACCAAAGAAGACCTTATAAAGGTAAGTGGTAGACAAAGTCTCCACCGATAACCCCTAGAAGGACCCAGGGGAAGCAAGAGTGGATAAGGTCCTCACTAGAAAACACTTCAAAGAGAGATTTGATCTCCACTCATCAAAAAATCTCAAGATAAAAGCCTCATAAGGTACATGTACATTAAAATTAAAAAAAAGCCTTAGAATAGAGTATATTAAAATCTCGAAGAATAACATTAAAATCTCGAAGGAAAAAGTCTTAGAAGGTGTAGTATACTAAAACTCATAAAAAGCAAAATCCTAAAAAATACATGCATACCAAAAAATCTCGGAAATATATATAAATAAAATCCTTTCAAGTTAAAGCCTAAAAAATGATATATGATTACTATATCATTGAGGACAAAATTTTATAGAAAAATATATACCTTTTATACTTGGGGCAAAGGACTTAATAAGCATAAAAGATAAAACTAAATTCTATGATAGTTGTTTATGCACGCATATTTAGGACAGTTTAACTTTTACTTAAAAAAGAGAGAAAATGAAGGAACTGAATCACACTAGACTGAATTTGAGATACATCTAACTAGATCGGTTTCAATTTTGACTTGGGAGAACTGCGAGGGGTCATGCACCCATAAAGGTTAGTGGAGGATTCTGGATTTAGAGAAAGTTGGAAGAAGAAAGCACATTGGAACTTGAATTTGGGATACAACTGGTCAAAACCGACCAAGGAGAGCTCTGATCATGATCATGCACCGTCATATAGGTCAGTGGAGGCCATCATTTTCCCCCATCCCATTAAGGGTATTTATATTTGAAAATTGACTCTTCATTTTCTTTTAAAAAAAGGGAAAAAAACACTCTTCATATTCTAAAATATAAACAAAAAAAATTTCAACTTCTTAAAAATAAAGAGAGAAAAAAATTATTCATATTTTAAATATAAAAAACACTTCATATTTCTCATTAAAAAAAAACTCTTCATTTTTAAATAAAATCTCTTCATATTCCTCACTAAAAAAAACTCTTCATATTCCTCATTAAAAAAACTCTTCATATTCCTCAGAATACTATAAATATGACCCCATTCTTGTCATGATGGAGGAGAGGGAGCTAGGGCTGGAGAAAACCGAGAGAACTAGATGTGTTCGTCATCACCACCGCCAATCAATTATTGTCACCACTACCACCAACAACCATCATAGTTCAACTCCGATAGCTATTATAACATGATAAATTCCCATATCGATTTCACATACAATTTTGTAATTCGAAAAAAAAAATTTAAACTTTATGCTTCAGATATATATAGTATTTTATGGACTAATCAGTTTTCCCCATCTTTCTAAGATTTTTTCATATAAAATTATAGAGTTTTTTATTCCATTTTCAACTATCTGTATGGGTTAAATTTTGGCATAAAATTTTTTTATACTGCTATTGATTTTTCGCACTCAGCAAATATTTATATAAATATATGAATATTTGACTCATTTAAAAGTAAAAAACAGAATTTTGGAAGATTTCAAAATAATAATAATAACTAAAAAATATTGGGAGAGTTGCTTATAAAAGGTCACTCGGAGTAGAACGAACCAACAAAGACTACCAACTGAACTAATGGAGTTGAAGCAGGCCATCGTGGAATCAGCCCTCGTCATGCAAGTACCCTTTCGAAAACGCTTCCGGTGGTGGTCTTCGAGGTCAGCCGGTCTATTAGCGCGGGGCAGCGCGCCCGTTCGACCCGATGAAGGTTACCGTTCATCGACTTCCCATGGGAATCGGTCATCAAGCCGAACCACAAAGGTGATGGAGTACTTGGAGGCTTATGCTCCGGTTTGATCTTATAAGGCATGTGAGGTTCAGGAAGAAGGTGGTGAGTTTGGACTATGGAGGAACGATGGCCTGGGAATTGTGGGGTGGAGGCTGGCGCACGAGCTGGCCGTGGAGAAGGAAGATGTGGCTACTGAAGTAATTTTAACTCAGAAAATAGTATTTATTTAATCACGTAAATTATGAATATAAATTTGATTTAAGTGATTGAAAGGCTTTATTTTTAGCTATTAATTATAGCTCGAAAACACGAAGGCCTTTGGGATCAATTTTTGTTTTCTATTTTCTATTTTTATTTTTAAGAAATATAAATAAATAAATAAATAAATATATATATATATATATATATATATATATATAATAAATTTGTTTATCTATTTTATTATTTTTGTTTTTCTATTTTAAAAAAATTTATTTTTTATTTTCAAAAAATACTAAAAATATGTAAAATTTGTTTTCTTTATTTTTAAAAAACCATATCATACTATTCAGATATTTAAAGATTTGAATTTAAATTTTTTTTATTTTTTTAAATTATATTATATAATATTATTCTTTTTAGTTAATTTAATCTAATAAGATTTATCTTGAGTAGGAAAATAATAGATTAATTTGAATTTATATATTAATTTTTGATTGATTCTAATAAAATTTAACTTGATTATATAATAATAGTAATTAAACCTTTTTCATCAATAATTATTATTTAAAATATATTTATATCTTTACAAAAATTTTATCCATTTCATAGAATTTAAATATGCATAGATTTTTTTACATTTTATGCATCAACTCCTATAAATTTGATTTTCAACTATCTGTATGTATTAAATTTGACATAAAATTTTTTCTACTTATTGATTTTTCACTCAGTAAATATTTATATAAATATATGAATATTTGACTCATTTAATAAAAAGTAAAACAGAATTTTGAAGATTTCAAAATAATAATAATTAAAAAAATATTGGGAGAGTTGCTTATAAAAGGGCTCTCGAGTAGAACAACAAACAAAGACTAACTAACTAATGTCGAAGAGGTGTCGTGGGCGTGGAATCACCGGCTCACATGCAAGTACTTGCGAAAAACTCTTCCTCTTGAGGTCACCGGTCTATTGGCGTATGGTGAAGCCTCGCTCAACGCCAGTGATCGATCATTAAGGTTACCGATCGACTTCCCATGGCGAATCACAACCGAACCACAAGCAGGTGATGGAGGCTTATGCACGCCAGTTTGATCTTATAAGGCATGTGAGGTTCGGGAAGAAGGTGGTGAGTTTGGACTATGTTGGGCGGACCGGAAGAGATGGCTGAATGGGAATTGGTGTGGAACAGAAGCCGGAGCTGGCCGTGGAGAAGGAAGATGTGGTTACTGAGGTAATTTTAACTCAGAAAATAGTATTTATTTAATCACGTAAATTATGAATATAAATTTGATTTAAGTGATTGAAAGGCTTTATTTTTTAGCTATTAATTATAGCTCGAAAACACGAAGGCCTTGTTTGGGATCAATTTTTGTTTTCTATTTTCTGTTTTTATTTTTATGAAATATAAAAATATATATATATATATAATAAATTTGTTTATCTATTTTATTATTTTTGTTTTTCTATTTTTAAACAGATTTATTTTTTATTTTCAAAAATACTAAAAATATGTAAAATTTGTTTTCTTTATTTTTAAAAACCATATCATACTATTCAGATATTTTAAGATTTGAATTTAAATTTTTTATTTTTTTTAAATTATATTATATAATATTATTCTTTTAGTTAATTTAATCTTATAAGATTTATCTTGAGTGTAGGAAAATAGTAGATTAATTTTATATCATGTGTGTTTATATATATAATATAAATTTGAATTTATATATTAATTTTGATTGATTCTAATAAAATTTAACTTGATTATATAATAATAGTAATTTAACCTTTTTCATCAATAATTATTATTTAAAATATATTTATATCTTTACATAAATTTTATCCATCTCATAGAATTTAAATATGCACGATTTTTTTATATTTTATGTTTATGCATCAACTCCTATAAATGAGTATTTTTTTTGTATTTTAATATTTCAAATGTATCGATGTAGTTAATCTTGCAAGCAAACTTTTTTTAATTAGCATCGACGATGATCAAAATAATATTGTTCAAATTTCATAATGTTGAATTTGTAGCTTGTCAATTTTATTATGTGCAATTGAATGAACTATGAAATTCTTGTTTGATAGATTTTATATTTCAATTTTTATAAGTGATTCTTTTATGAACGAGTACTATTTTGGGTTATTTCAATGATAATTTAAATCTAATTTGTGCATCACTTTCCATCGGAGATTCTATTGCATTTGATTTGATTGATCGAGCAATAGAATATATAAGTAAACATCCATCATCATCATTTGTATGCTCAAATATTATTTTGCTTTTATGTTAAAATAAGAAAACATCAAACATATATTTTATTTTATTTTAAAATTTTAAAAATAAAAAATAAAAAGTGGTACAAGCTACCCCTTAGAGTAATAATTAATTCATTTTTTAATAAACAATAACTAAACATATTTTTTTTTATTTTTTCAAAAATTCATAAAATAATAAACATATTTTTATTTTGACATAAAATAAGAGAAAATAAAAAAAAAAAAAACTGAAAGCAAAAATTAAAGATAAAAATAAAAATAAAAAATAGAAAGTGATTCAAAACAGCCCATAATAGTTAATAAATAATAAAAAATTACTTAAAAATAAAATAACATTATAATTATTGAATTTTAATAAAATCATTTAGAAAACAATAAAAAAGCTTTAGTTTCATTTCTTGGAAATAAGAATTAAAATTTTAAAATGATATTAAATAAATCTTGAAGAAAATAATTAAAGAGCACTTAAAATATTTATTTTAATTATATTAAAGGAGAATGAACGAAGATTTTCTTTTAAATTCATATTCATAAACATAATAAAATATTTTAGTTATGAGACTAAAAGGTAAAATCTGTCTCTCTCTCTCTCTCTCCTTATATATATATATATATATATATATATATATATATATATAATTCTATTTATTATATGATGATCAACTCATTCTATAGTAATCATATCTACAATCCTTAATGGTTCTTAAAAAATTTTAAGCAAAAAGATCTCGACAATCTATCTTTTGTTTTATTTTTTTATGTTATTTTTAAAAATATATTCGTTAGGAAAATATTAGAGAGTTTTTTAAGTATATTTATTTTTATTTCAAAAAAACAAATAGCATTATTTTTAAAAATGCTAACATATAAAGATGTTTTGAGTGTTTTTAAAATAATAAGTATAATTAAATTTGTTTTATTTTTAAGCAAAATAAAATAAAATAAAAAGACACAAAAATAAAAATAAAAAAACAAAGTGATCCCAAATGGTCCCTAAGGGCAGTTTGGGATCATTTTCTATTTTCTATTTTTTGTTTTTGTTTCCAATTTTTTGTTCTTATTTTATTTTTGTTTTATGTGAAAATGAAAATATGTTTGGTATTTTTATGAGTTTTTTATTTAAAAATTATTTAGTTATTATTTTTAAAAAATTTTAATGGAAAAAATAAAATAATGAAATTAATTATTACTAAAGGGTGAGACCACTTATATTTTATTTTTTTAAAATTTTAAAATAAAATAAAAATATGTTTAATATTTTCTTATTTTAACATAAATAAAAAAAAAAAATTTGGGGACACAAAAGTGATAATGGATGTTGATTTTACATATATGTTATATTTAAATCGAATCAAATTGAATGAAATCGATGATCGATGAAAGTAATGTGCACAAATTAGATTTGAGTTATAGTCAAAAACCGAATAATACTGTTCATAAAAAGAATCACTTAGAAAAATTCAAAATGTAAAAGTCTATCAACAAGAATTTGCATAGTTCATTCAATTGCACATAATAAAACGACAAGTTACAAATGTGACATCTTGAGATTTTATTATTTTAATCATCAAGATAGAACTTAAAAATATCTTATTGCATGATAAACTACATTGATATATTTGAATCGTTAAAAAACAAAAGAGAAGACATATTTGTAGAATTCGATGCATACATGAAATGTAAAATATCTACGTCATATTTATATTTTATTGAAAGATAAAATTTATGAAAAGATATAAATATATTTTAATTAATAATTATTGATAAAGTAAGTTAAATTAGTAAAATTAATCTATTATTATTATATATTCAAGATAAATCCTGTTAGGTTAAATTAATTAAGAATAATAATATTACATAATATAATTTTAAAAAAATAAAAAAAATCAAATTCAAATCTTTAAAAATTTGAAAAGTATGACCGAGTGTTTTAAAAATAAAGAAAAATAGGTTTTACATATTTTTAGTTTTTGAAAATAAAAATAAATTTATTTAAAAATAGAAAAATAAAAATAATAAAATAGATAAACAAACATATTTTTATTTATTTTTCTATTTTTTAAAATAAAAATAAAAAATAGAAAACAAAATTGATTCCAATGGGGCTTTTTTGAATTTAGCTTTTGCACCCTTTCTACTTCTGCGTTTGTATACTCATTACATTGTTGTCTAGTTTATCAAATTTTGCTTTCTAATCTTCACATTCTAACAATATTTTAATCCTTAATAGACAATATGTTCACCATAATAGGAGCATGTAATGGACTTTGCAGTTCTTTGCTTAGGAAGGTTCAGTGGCCTCCCTAATATCCCTAGCTTCCCTTAGAATAAAGGCCGAGGCCTTCAATGATAAGATGATCCACTCAATGGACTTAGCAAATATGAAACACCTGAGTTTGTCAAGGAAAATGTATCATTGTAATCGTTTTCAAATCAACTCGATGTCATTGAATGTGATATTAATGATATGATTATTGTTAGTATCATTATTAAAATTGTTAGAATACATCATGCATATGGATTGTGCTTATTTGGTGTTGGAGTATATGAAGATACAATAGTTCATTATACTAAACAATTATGAAGCATTGACTATGCACTTTGGTAGTACTCACATGCACATAAAAGCATATACTTTATTCTTACTTTTCTTAAATTTGGACTTGTAGGTAAGTTCCTTGCGATGATTGTAGAAAGCGATGGAACATAGTTGATTTATCAGCATGTGGTGTTTCATTAGGTTATTTCTACTTTTTTTTTAGAGCTACTCCTATAGGAGAAGGAATCATTCTAAGTCTCTTGGCAACATTGCTCTCTCCTTTAGTAAATGCTTTTCCTCCTCTTACAATTATTCTAAATTAAATATATAAATTAATATCTCACATTCATTTTTTTAAAATATAGAGGTGGCTTATAACTAAGTTTATTGAAATCTACATCAAGAAAACAACACCTATGGAGTATAGAATTGTTTCCAGACCATAGCTTCTTTAAGCAAGGAGTTCATCCTTATTTGCTTTATTGCCTGAAAAATTCTATGACATGCTGAAAAATAAGAGGATTGTTCTAAAATATTCAGAAACCTTTGAGTTTTGTTGGGATGGTATAATGAGACATATGTTTCAAAATATCATCCTTGCTCACAATGGAAGTAAGTATAAACCATACAAACTTTATTTAAATAATAATTATACTAAATTCTTAAAAACATATGAATAAATTTATATTTTCAACATTTGTTTTACCATTTTGGAAGATTTAAAAAATTAAAAACTATTTAAACTTAAATTGAATATAATAATTTCTGAAACTTTTAAAATTATGATAAATAGCTAAACCTTCCATGATAAAACCCAAATATTGAATGAACAATTTAAAATCTCTCGATTAATACTGTTTAAATTTGTTCAAATTAATAATAAACAAATTTGAAAGTTTTTTATTAAATATTAAAGGTTAAATGAACCAAATTTAAATATGATTTAACTTATTTATGATCATAAATAAACTCATTTTACTAGTTCAATGAGTAATTTGTTTATATTATTTAAATAAAATAGGATTGAATAAAATATTTTTTAATTATATATTTGTATCTATTATAACTTAATATTACTAGTATTTATTTCATTAATATCTTTTATTAACAAACTTATTAATTAACTCATCAGGCCATCATTATCCACCATATGCAAGATGAAAATTAAACTTTGATCTAAGGGATGAGAAATTGCATGAGGAATTAGTACAAATTAATTTACTTCTCTTTTAATTTTTTTTTCATTTATTTTAAAAATAAATTCTTGTCACCTGAAATCTCATCAAGCTATCAAGTTTTCTACATTAAAAAAACAAAATTAACAAAAAGTTGAATACCTAATTTAATAAAAGTGATCAAACAATATAAATACCTAGTTTATAATTTGTTTGAGCATTTTGAGTTTTCAAATTAATTTATTTTCCATTAAAGAATATGTATATATTTAATGCAATTTTTCTTGTTTATTTATTTCAATAAATTGATTTGTTAGTATTTATTTATATTAAATGATTATAAGAAAGTTTGGTCATTTATATAATATTTTATTTAATTTGAGTAAAGAAATTATATATTAATTCTAAATTTATTAATTTTTTATTTGTTAAATTCATAAAATTATTTATTTATAACTAAATATAAAAAGCGAAGTACTCATTTGGATTTTCAGCTTATTTATTAACCCGTTGAACTAATTCAATTAATGTAAATAAGTATGATTAGTGAAAATTTTAAACAAGTCAAGTATGAACATGCATTTGATAGTTCAGCTAGCTCAAGCTCGAGTCAAATATGAACAACTTATAATATGATTGAATCAAGTCCAATTCATAATATACTCACTTGACTCACTTCATTATAATTAAATTATATTGGCACCTAAAGTGTGTTCATATATATAATTTAATCTATTTAAGAAAAAAATAACATTTAGTCAAAATGCCAACCAAAAATGATGATTAATTCCTAAATATTCTTCAAATATTATTAAAATTTTTGGATTAATCTCACATGTTAAATTTCCACTCCTTTTGGGAGAAAAGAAAAAAAAACTGTTATGTTTCTCCAACAATTTTTAATGAAGAGATCCTTAAACCATATATATTGTGTCATTGTGAACCTAATTATATGTTAATTTCTTGGTTCTATTTTATGATTTTGACAATGATTTTATTGTTTTATCATGAATATCTATTATATTTAGCTTGACAAATCTCTTCTATTCTCATCAGGACCATTAGTTGGTAATCATTTTCATGTAAATTCACTTATTACTTCTATTTTTAGACTCTAATTATTAGATTTAAAAAAAAATGGCATTTTTTACGATCTTAAATGTCTTTTGAATTTATTAATAGAAAGATCTTTGATAAAACTAACTTTTAGTGGATAGCAACTTTTGTTATCATTATCTTGCTTGGGCATAGGATTCAAGTTTGTATAAAATATATCATAATATCAACAACGAAATAACACTATTATTAAATATTCTTACATATTGATTGTAATTTGATTATCTGTCATAGAGATGAAGAGTTCAATCTCATAATGACAAATTTTCTTGTCTAACGTTATTAGTGTTGCAACATCAAAATATGAACCAAGTTGCTAAGGTTGACTGATAAGCCTCATATCATCGATGATGTATCTCTTCTTGATAACTTCACTCATAAAGTTATTCTCCCACCTCCCTCACTTCTTTAGGAAATTCAAGGGATCTATCTTATCACTCTTTCTAATCAAATTAATTGTGTAAAAGACATATTCAAGTAAATTTTTTATATGATTCTATTAATGAAGACAAGTTAGTTTTGTTAATTCATTTACTAGATTTGATGATGATACTTCACCAAAGAACTTTGACTTTTCACACAACATAGAAGCAAATATTGTGACAAGAGGAAAAAAGTATTTTTATTATACTAGATATTCTTTTAAATCCCTTTATTTATGCGATATGTTAAAATAGAAAAAAGTACACAAGGCTTACCCTCTTTGTCTTTTCTTACTTTTGATTGGCCTATATAGGTTTTGTTTTGTAATTAAAATAATTATTTAACTTTTAAAAATGAATAAAGAAATATGAAGCAAATTATAAAAAAATTTAAGATTATCAACCTCAATATTCATTTTACAAGCACAACAAAAGCCTTTATCCCACTAGATCTTTATGAATCCTTCTCTCCATTGGGTCGTATTAAATGTCATATTCTCATTTAATTCTAATAAAATATAGTCATTTTATATACTTCCTAATTAAGACTTTTTAAGTCTACCTATGCATTTCTTAACATAGGCCGAATCTAAAGCATCTACTCTCCTAATTGGGACATCAAGTAACCAATGTTTTATGTGAACAAACCATTTTATGACTCTCTAATCTAATCTTCATTGAAAATACTCCAACCTTTTCATATATATATATATATATATATATATATATATATATATATATATATATATATATATATATATATATATATATATATATATATATATATATATATATAATATATATTTGTGTATGTATTTATCTTGCATTTTCTTAAGTGTAAATCCACTTATCCACGAGTATTTTCATCTCATTTAGTTTTATACTTCTATTTTCCAACACTCTACGATAGAGCATCACAAATCTCACCACCATCTTCTAAAATTTTACATACCAAAAAAAATGTGCAACATATGTGCATGGCACATGGGCCACTAACCACACTAGAGTGAGCACAAAGTTATTATACTAAAAAAAGGAGCTATTAGCACTAAATTGCAATAGTTAATAAAATTATTGCAAATCAAATATTTATTATTGTGATTATAATTGTTGCCATTCCTACATTTATGCCCTCTTTCAAGGAAACATGATGAGAGGAGCTAATATTTGAGGTAGGGAACAAAAATAGTGTTAATGATTATCATAGCATTGAGATTTGCATAAATTCAAATAATCTCTCTCTCTCTCTCTCTCTCTCTCTCTCTCTCTCTCTATATATATATATATATATATATATATATATATATATATATATGTATATATATGTATATATATATGACACACACACACACACACCGCTGCACAACACCTTTTAAACTATAAATTCAAATAAATTATGTTATTCCCATCACTACTAAAATTGATTAGAACAAATAATCTTCATCATTTTATCAAGAGGGTTGTCACACCACTGATATTATTTTTTATTCCCTACAACAAACTTAAAGAGATGTATCACTCCTTTTCGATTTAAGCTCAACATAATCATTAGGTCCATTTGACATGAACCAATTAGACAAAAACCCTTTTCTTTTAGGATTATAACCCATGTCCTTACAAAGTTGATCATTATAATATATTTGAATGATTCCAACACTTGATCTTCTATAATATTCATGACCATACTCTTTCATGTATTTATTCTATTTCTTCATATCTTCTTCCATCAATTTTATGCTCGGGAGCTGAAATCCACCATTAAGAAATTGTGCCAACCATATTGCCTTCAACTCCAAAGTAAATAAATTTGATGCGCTCTTTGAGTATCCAATTATTTCCATTTGTGAAATCCTCGGTTGAATGCATTCTATATAGTATATAAATGCGTTGATAAGATTATTCTTTTACTAAAATAATTCTTAAGCATACTATCAAAATTTAACTATAAAATAATTTTTTGACATAGTTTTTCAATGTTATTGAATAAGCCTATTTAGTCATGCACCATAGTGTAAGAAAGCTAAATTTTATGTTCATGTTTGCCTCATTAACTTATTAAGTTGAACATAGATGGTTGATAAACATAAAAATTTAAGTCAAATCTAAGTTATTAAATCTTTATATTATCTATCACATGTATACACTAGTATAAATATATGAATATGAAAACCTATAATATACAAGATTATAAAGTATGTACATTAATATGTATAAGTGCACATTCAAACATGCAAATTACATATATGTAGGAACATAATCAAACTATTATCAAACCAAATAGGATCAACAAGGCCATGCTTCACTCATTAAATTAAATATATTAAATTATAAAACTAGTTTAACTTAAGCTAATTATCAGTCAAACACAAATAAGCTTTTGATAACTTTATGCACTTATTATAATAATATTTTAAGTTATATTTGAATATCTAATTAATCAATGTGAAGTATAACTATTAAGTGGAAAAATATTGTCTAGGTGGCCCGTCACAATATTTTGAAATGAAAACGATTTAAAGACATTTCAAATTTTCTCATCACCCTTGAAGCCAACACCAAATATGACTATATCAGCCTTTAGCAGTTGCACTTCACCTTCAATATTATACCATCCTACAAAACTCAAAGCTTTTGAATATTTTAGAACAATTCTCTTATTTTTCAGCATGTCATAGAATTTTTTCAGGCAATAAAGCAACTAAGGATGAACTCATTGCTTGAGAAATGGTGCGGAACTATTCTATACTTCTCCATAGGTCTTGTTTTATTGATGTAGATTTCAATAAACTTAGTTATAACCACCTCTATATTTTTTAAAAAAATGAATGTGAGATATTAATTTATATATTTAATTTAGAATAATTGTAAGAGGGAATATCATTTACTAAAGGAGAGCAATGTTGCCAAGAGGCTTAGCATGATTCCTTCTCCCTCGTGTGGTAGCTCAAAAACGATGGGTAGAGTAACCTAATGAAACACCACATGATAAATCAACTATGTTCCATCGTTTCATTTGGACAATCATCATAAGGAACTTCATTCTGCAAATTTAAGAAAAGTAAGAATAAAGTATATGAAACTTTATGTGCATGTAGTACTACCGAGTGCATAGTTGTATGCTTCATAATTGTTTAGTATAATGAACTATTGTATGATCTTCACATACTCCAACACCAAATAAGCAACAATCCATATGCATGATGTATTTAACAATTTTAATAATCTAACAATGATCATACCATTAATATCAGCGCATTCTGCGGCGACATCGAGAGTTGATTTGAAAACTGATTACAATGATACATTTTTCCTTGACAAACTCGGTATTGCTTCTCATATTAGCTAAGTCCATTGAGTGGAAAACTAGGGATATTAGGGAGGCCCTTGAACCTTCAAAAAGAACTGTAAAGTCCATTATATGCTCCTATTATTGTGAACATATTGTCTATTAAGGGATTAAAATATTGATAGAATGTGAAGATTAGAAAGATAAATTTGATAAACAAGACAACAATGTAATGAGTATACAAGCGTAAAAGTAGAAAGGATGCAAAGCTAAATTCAAAACTTAGGCCCCATTGGAATCAATTTTTGTTTTCTATTTTTATTTTTATTTTAAAAATAGAAAAATAAGTAAAAATATGTTTGTTTATCTATTTTATTATTTTTTAATTTTCTATTTTTAAATAAATTTATTTTTATTTTCAAAATTACTAAAAATATATAAAACCTATTTTTCTTTATTTTAAAACACGGTCATACTTTTCAAATTTTTAAAGATTTGAATTTGATTTATTTATTTTTTAAATTATATTATATAATATTATTAATTTTAATTAATTTAATCTCACAAGATTTATCTTAATATATAATAATAATAGATTAATTTTACTAATTTAACTTTCTTTATCAATAATTATTATTTAAAATATATTTATATATTTTCATAAATTTTATCTTTCTCATAAAATATAAATATACGTAGATATTTTACATTTCATGTGTATGCATCGACTCTACAAATATGTGTATTTCTTTTGTATTTTAACGATTCAAATGTATCAATGTAGTTTATCATGCAATAAGATATTTTTTTTTGTAGTATACGATGATCAAAATAATTTTGCTCAAATCTCAAGATGTCACATTTGTAACTTGTCAGTTTTATTACGTACAATTGAATAAACTATGCAAATTCTTGTTTGTTAGATTTTTAAATTTTGAAATTTTTAAGTGATTCTTTTATGAGCAGTATTATGGTTGTTTTGTATAACTCAAATTAATTTGTACATTACTTTCATCGATCATGATTTCATTCAAAATATCATTAACTAATTATTTTATATTTATATATCTAATATCATACCATATAATTCTTTTATATTTATATATCTAATATCTAAATATTTATATCACATCAAAATATCATTCACTAATTATTTTTTAATATATATATATATATATATATATATATATATATATATATATATATATATATTAAGAATTATTATAATATGTGCATCATAAAAAAAAGAAATTGCTAAAAGGACATCCATCAATCAAATTGTGACCTGTGAATTTATCTTAATATAAACAATATATTCACGTGTATAATACAAATAACATATTATGTAACTAAAGAAAAGCCATAGAAGGAACCTATAACATGAAAATTCATAAAAAAGAAACTTTCATATTTTATTATTATTATTACTATTATAGGTTGAAAGCCTCTCAAATTTTAAAAAAAAAATATTTATTATAACAAGAATATAAAATAAACAATATTTTTATGATGTATAATTGTTATAATCTTCCTTCTTCCAATTTTCGACACTTTCGATTAAAATTTTTATATTTTATTAATATTAATATTAAAGATATCAATATTAAAACACACTAATTAACAAACTGAGATAAAAGTACAAAAGAGCTGAATTTGATCAGCCAAACGAAGCATAGTATTTTAGTTTTGTTTGACTTATTTAACGTTTGAGCCAATTAAAGATGTTCAAAACATAAAATCTATATATATATATATATATATATATATATATATATATATATATATATATATATATATATATATATATATATATATATAGAGAGAGAGAGAGAGAGAGAGAGAGAAGAAATTTATTATTGCTTTATATTAACACATAAAACCTTTTATTTACTTAAATGTAACATATCTTCTAAAGTTTTAAATAACATAAAAAATGCTACCTTACACAGATTGATGAGTTGTTTCAAAATGTATTGTATTTTGAGATAATGTAAAGTACACTTTCTAATTCATATTTAGATAAATATCATATTTTGATATATTTCAAGTACATAGTTGGATATAAAGTGATGTTGAGGGTTGCCTGTCATAATACTCCGATCATGATGTTGATAATCATATTTTATATTCATTTATTCATGTAAATAAATAATAAACTTATATTCATAGAATTTTCAACAATAATTAAATTTATTTTAAGTATATTATTTACATTTTATTCTATATTCTTTTTGCACTAATTTAAATTCATAGATGCTCTATAATCGGTTACTAAATAAATTTAAATTATGCATAACTTTGAATACCGAAGGGTCATCGTCATAAGAAATTATTATGTCGGAGTCCAGAGAGAGATCTACGTGTCGAGCGACATAGCTCGCGTAATAACATGTCAATACATATGACTCACATATATTATATATATATATATATATATATATATATATATATATATATATATATATATATATATATATATATATATATATATATATATATTCTTAGGAAACCCCATATGGGGAATTTTTGCTCACGAGAAAAAAGGTTACAAGATCCTTATGAGGGGATAAACTGAAATTCCAGAGCTACAATCATCTTAAAGAGTAAATCCCATCTAAGTAAAGCAAAGAAAATACCTAAAAAATATGGAGGTAAAAGGCCCAGGAGCAAATAGCCATGCTAACAACGATGATGAGTTGAAGAAGCGTTTATGTCCCAAAGAAAATGCTTGCTTGATACCTGCAGGAAAAGAAAAGGACCCTGCAAACAACTAGAAGAACAGTTAGCACCAATAAAATAGGATTTAAATCTAAGGGATAAGCATAAAATTTGGAAAGAAATAGTAAAATTTTAGGGGCTCAAACCTCCACACCAAAGGGCAGCCACATACATGTGCATCAGCAGTAAAGGAGGGACACAACACACATGCTACTACCAACCAAGGAAGTAATCGCCACAAAGAAAACAAACCTTTGAAAAGCTTATCCATAGGGAAATCATGTAGCTCAATGAGATAGTATAACCAATGAAAAGAGATCCACAAAGTTTCAATGAATGAATCAATTTCACATTCCTTCATCAACATTGAGAATATATAGTGCACTATCAAATAAACAATCCACACCAATCCACCCAAGATCCATAATACAATTAAATTGTACAAGCTTAGCAAGATATGAAGAAGCATCGTTCAATGAGACTTAAATAAATACCACCATAATACAATTAAATTGTTAATCCAACTATAGTTCAATACACAAACCAAAGAAAAGCATACACAACTCGGTCGAGCAGTGAACTCAGATTAGAGTCACTTTCATATATTGTCAACAACTCTCCAATAAATAAACCACACTAATGGTTTCATATTACAATTAAATACCACCCGGATATAAATAGATCAAAAGAAAAGATAATTATAGAGTAAGGGATATTCCATATAATAAGTTGAAAGCATGACACTATAATGATTGCAAAGCCAAAAAACTAGAACTAACACACAGTTGTTGGGCGAAATAATGTGATACTTGCATGCGACCACAATACAAAAGGAAGGCATACACAACTCAAGTCAGGAGCACCTTAGTAAAAAAATTGGAATGTCGAAACCTCAAGCAGCTCACATCCGAAAATGAAAGGGGAGAAGCATTTCCAGATAATGAAAGAAGAACATCTTGCCAAATAAGTGTGCAAACCATTCAAATAAATAGTAAGATAGACATTTGCAGTTAGGTATATAGGCAAAATGTTTTGAAAAATAATATATTATTTGATAGAAATATTTAATAAGTGCAATAAGATGAAAATAGAAAATAAAAGAAATGATACACTATATATCCCATATAGAAACACTTCAATCAGTAATGTTATAGCACTTAAGAGATGTTGATTTTCCTGCAAATAAGTTCCATGCTCTAAAGGAGGAAAGACCTCACCCAAAAGGTTGAGACAAAAGGCAAAATTAAAAGCTTACATGTTCTAACATAAGGCAAACCACTTTTATCTAAATTTACAAGTCCCGAATAAGGAGGTATATTATCATAAGAGAATATATTCACATGAGGATTTTGCACCCCAATTAGCAAGAAAATCAACACGAGTTCCTTCTTGATAAATATGTGAAATATGATAATCAAGAGAAAGCCTCTGTGGTTAAGAATATAGTAAACTTCAGCATCATGCTCCAAAATTTAATAAATTAGAAGGAGAGCATCAATTTTAGACCATATTTTTTAAATCTTTTCTAAATGCATAATGATATGCCATAATGCAACCATAAAGTTCAAAAAGAACAAACAGTCTTAAAGGAATAGCAAAAGCGGCAATCATCTTGCCTTTAAAATCTCTTAAAATACCCCCACAACCAGAGCATAAGATCCATCAATATTAGTAATGATATGATAGTTGGGTTTTCTCCAATAAATAATCTTACAAATAAAATCAACCTCAGAAGATGGGAGGGAAATCCCAAAATAAGGGGCCAGATGCTTGACACCTTTGAAGCTAGAAGGAGGAAGAAGGTTAAACTTTATAAAGAGGCAATTTTACACTTGGTTCAATAACTGCGGTGAAAGTTCATAAGAATATCACTATGTTTAGCATCATTTCTTTCCCACCAGATATACCATAGCAAAGTAATAGCCAGAACACATTGACATGTCCTTTTGAGGAAGAGGATAGGAAATTATTTAAAGGCACAATATAGAAAGAGATCCATCAAACAAAAAGTATTAAATAAACTATCATACCAATGGACTTTAGCAAAGATGGGGCCATTAAAATACATGGTCCATAGTTTCAATGTAAGCAACATTGACATTTGGATGGAATATGAAAGTCTTTTTTAGAGAATGGCATCCACAGAATGTAGTGTTTAAGGATCATGAGTAAGAACCAAATATGAGGAAGGGATAGAATTACTCCAGATTTTGGGAAAAATTAGAGTCTTGACTTTTAAATCTAATAGCTTGCCACGCATCCTTAAAAATAAAATCTCTAGAGAAGGAAATGTTAAACAGGATTTGATCAACTCTATTGGATGTTGGATTAATATTAAGGATTTTGTTTATGATCACATTGGGTACATGGGAACCTAACAGAGATATATCCTAAGAATTATTAGTAATGAAATGGCTAACCTTAATCCTGTCAATAGAGTGAGTATTAAGTAAGAGTCAATAGAACCCAAACCCAATTATCTAGACAAAAAAATGGATGAACCGGAATTCACACCCCAGGAGATCAGCTCCTTAGTAGGCCACTTGATGTTACAGAGTCTTCTCCACACTGGGGAATCCATCGGTTTGAAAGAACAAATGAGGGGTGATTACTCTTACAATATTTGTCGAGGATGAATATCAACCAGCAGTTGTAATTGCTTCTAAGATTCCACCACATTTTGTAAGAAAAGCATTTAATGGAATCTTCTAAAGTTTTGCAACCTAAACCACCTTCATTCAAAGGACCACAACAGGTGTACCAGCTAGCCTAATGAGTTTTTTTTAGGATGAAGTAGAACCCCAAAATAATTTGTTGAAAAGACGGTTAATCTTTTTAATGATAGAGGTGGTACGGACAATAGTGGAAAGTAGATAAAAGTAAGGAGCGAGAATGCTTTTAATCGACAAGTCTCGCTCCAAAGATAGAAGGTAGAATTCTAGGAGAAATTTTCTTATAAATTTTTTGAATCACCTCATCAAAAAGGGAAGATCTTTTAGCACCACGATATAAAGGAGTACTAGACACTTAATGGGAGAATATGATATGCAAATCTTGTAATACTCTTAATAGTATTTATCTAGGAAGAGGAATCAATTCTAGCAATAAAGCCACTTTTGTGAGGGTTAATTTTAAACCACTTTCCTACAATGAATAAAGAACTTACATTCTTAATGTATCGGGTAGAACCATTGCAAAAATAATGAAATCATCTCAGGCGGTGAGAGATAGAAAAACCACCCTAGTCTTGTAGAACATGTTAGGCATTTTAAGAAACAATAGTTCAAGACTCCGAGGAGATATTCCATATTGAAAGGGCCAGAGAAATCCCCTTGCCTTATCCATGGGTAGAAGAAAAGAAGCCATAAACCTTGCCATTAATAAGTAAAGAGATCGAGTTTTTACCATTCTTGATTAAAGTAATAAGATTAAAATTCCAAAAGATTTTATAGAGGAAAGTCCAACCAATATTATAAATAAGCTTTGGAAATGTCCAATTTAAAACTAGATTCCCACAGACCATAGTGTTTAAATCATGGACAATTTCTTGAACAACACATTATCAGAGATAGATCTACCTTTGACAAAACCCGTTTGATTGGGGGAAATGATTTTAGGAATTAAATACCTAGTCTTTTGGCTAGGATCTTAGATATGAGCTTATTAAAAAGAGTACATAGGCTTATAGGTCTAAAATGGTTCCAACACATTTGGGATTATCGATTTTAGGAATTAGAACAATGGAAGTACTAGAAAAGTATTTGAGGAGAGTATTTCCTTTAAAAAAATCTAGAGACTTTAACCACATCTTCTTTGATAATATTCCAACACATTTGAAAGAATAAGTTAAAATCCATCGGACCATACGATCCATATTCATAGTTTGTAAAGTGTATGCAATTTAAAATTCAGAGTGTAAAGAGGTAAGCATTTTGTTATCTTCTTCAGTAATGATCTTAGGGATAACTTTGCTAATTCCTAATAGGACACATTATTATTAAGGAGATTAGTAAAAAAGGCTACACCCGATTCAACAAGTTCCTTGTCGTAGAAACTATTATCATTATTTTGATTTTGTTTATGTGATTGAGGGCCTTTTTCTTTTTGAACATAGCATGAAAATATTTGGTATTCCTATCTCCCTCCGATATTTTTTTAACGGAAGCCTTTTGCCTCCAAAAGGTATCCTCCATATCTTGATAGCATGTTAACCTATCTTTGGCTTAGTTTAATAAGATACTTTTGGAGGTATCATGAATAGCAGCTTCTTCTAAAGCTATGACTTCTTATTCTAAATCTTTATGTATGTGAAAAGATTTATGAGCTAGTGTTTGTTCTACCATTTAAGGAATTATTTAAGCCTTTTTAATTTAAGTCATAATCTCTCCATCCCAATAATAGAATCATTAGGATAGAGGATCTCCCATTAGTCCTAGAAAATCTATCATCTATAAGCCACATATTACGAAAGCGGAAAATAAAGAAGAGGGGATTGGTTCTAACCTTAACAAAGATTAGTAAAGGGGAATGATGGGATAAGGTTCTCGAGGTGTTCAAAAAGTAATTAGAAAATAATTGATCCATAGATCATTAAACAGAATCTTGTCTAGTCTTTGCCAAAGTCTGATTATTCGTGAATTGAGGATAAAACCCTAGATGGTGACAATCAGAATCATATTAAACTCCTCCATGTAGAATAGGTTAGGAGCATTTCCACCCACTCGTTCTAAAGAGGAAGAGATAGTGTTAAAATCCCCACCCACGATCCAGTGAGCATTAACCGAGGATGACAAACCCAAATCTTCCCACAGGGACTTTCTACCATACTTATTGCAAGAAGCATAAACAAAAGAACCAAAATAGCACCAATTGCCAAAAGTGATTTTGCATTCACAACCTGGTGAAGATTCTAGATAATATGAAAAGCAAAAGGATTTTTTCAAAAGATCCAAATTTTATTACTCGAGTTAGCAAAAAAACTATCAAAGCCGATCATTCTAGCAACAGATTGAATGCTAGAAGGAAGGATAAAGGGTCCCAAGATTGCAAGGAAAGAAATGTTATGGGTGCGAACTAAGTTGCTGAGTCTATTACGAATAGAGAGGGAACCTATCCATCTCGCATTCTAGATCAAGAAAGAGACCATTTACTTTGGTTGAAAGGGCGGAGTTACTCGGAAAAGCTAGGAAATTTAGAATTAGATGATTTGTTTCTCTTTTTTATAGCTGTGGAACTCATTGGCCAAACTGACCTCACCATGGATAAGAATGTTCATTAAGTGTTTGTTGCCAAGAGGAGCTTGGAGGTTAAAGTCATTTCTCCTTCTTCCAATTTAGTGTTGATGACCTAATAGTTTAGGTTTTGGATTTAGATCATAGTTAGAAGAGGAAGCACATGAGGATTCAAATTAGGCAAAAGCAATACCTTCAAGTAGAAGTTATCTCTAAATCGCACATCTTCCAATCTACATTAATATTCATTTGACCTTTAGCTAATGGATACGGAATTAGGGATATAAGCATTAGTGAGGGAATCAGCCACTAGGGGGATCCAGAGCTACTATTAGATGTATTAATCTCAATATTGTTATTTTGTAAATGGGTTCCAACATGAAGCCTGTTCCTTAGGAAGTGAGCTAACGTAAATGCTTTCTGTCCATCTTTGAGGGTTGGTGGCTATAGGGTCATTGTTATCAAGTATTGGAGTGGTTGTATTAGTAGCCATATCATTTTGAGGTTCATTCAAAGTGGTCTTAATGGATGGGCGACTTTGGGTAACATATTTTTCTTTAGATGCGGATGAGCTACAAAACAATCAGCAAATCCATGCCCATGAATTTTACAATGGGAGCAAAATACATGGAAGTTTTCAAACTCTACTTTTTGTAAATAACCAGACTGGAACGATGGGAGATTCCTCCTTAATGTCAAAAAAAAGGAGTCCATTTCAATAACTGCATATGACAATTAAAAACAAAATATGACCATCTTGCAAAAACACAAGAATAATCCAAATCATTAGGTAATTGAATCAATACATGCCGCGAATTAATTAGACCTACAGAAAAATCTCCAGACAATTTCAGATTATGAAAAAAGGCTCGAATAGTTTCCATAGAATGGCGTCGCAGATCAAATTTCCCAACCAAAGCAAATTCAAAAGGTTTAGCAAGCTTTTCCACCATTGAATCAACACATAGCGATCAGGAAGGATGTAGAAATAAAATCGTAAGACTCAGGATTTTTTTCCTTACATGCACCACCTTGAAAGATTTGATTGAAGGATTTGGGTTAGAGGTTGAATCCTTACCGAGAATACTATGGGGTTTCCCCAAGGGAGACCCAAAGTAGAATCAATGATCGCAATAAAGCATTACAAAGAAATGAAACGATCTCCAAGCAAATGCGATCTAGAACCACACAGAGGTTATATATATGTTAAATAGTATAATATTATTAAAATTTAAATATAGAGCTAAATATCAACTCTACACTTAATAATTTCTCCATCGTCATAGAGCTCAACGATTGAATTGCCTTCACTTCTCTCTTTCAAACTGTTTTCTATTTGGGTGGGACATTCGTAAATAGAAGAATTTAAATGATAAATATATAAAAATAAATATTGATATATCATGCATAAAATTTTAAAATAATGCACATATTTTATTTTACTTAATAAAATTAAATGTCTCAATAAGACAAGTTTAATGTCACCAAAATTGGGTCAGTAAGCCCAAATGAGCTTGAATTAAGCCAGGATATGCCTAAAACTTTGAGATACTAATTGAATAGTCAAATGACTTCCAAATTTGGCGTACTTATAGTCAAATTGAGCTCGGAAGACAAATCCAACAAGCTAAAGATCACTCAAATCAAACATCATTTGAATTATCAAATCACCAAAAAACTATTTATATAAATGAAAATGAAAGATTCATGAAGCGTTTTTAGATTTTGGCTACAATGATCGGAAAGTCCCTCTCTGAGAATTCTATAAATAGGACCACATTCTTATCATGATAGAAGGGAAAGAGAGCTAGAAGAAAATTTGAGAGAAAGCGTGGGAACTAGAAGTTTAAAGTTATCATACCATTGTCATCGATCAGTCATTATCATGGTCATTTTGCGATCATTATAGTCCAACTACTGCATAGCGTAGCTGATTAAATTCTGTTGTGATTTCTTACATATAATCTTGTTATCGTTATAAAGAAAATTTAATCTTTGTACTCTAGCGGATATAGTGAAGCATTTCTTTCCCCATAATTTTTCCCTATTTCTAGGGTCTTTTCACGTAAAATTATAAAATTTTTTATTTTATTTTCAACTATCTTTGTCGTCTTGGATTTTCATACAAAGATAAAGGCGTGCGATCTTATTCTATGCTAGTTTTTCGCATAGCTTTAAAAGGAAATATTTTGTTTACTTCTTCATATTTATTGATAATTTGACTTCATTGTAAGAATATCACCATCTATGATGGAAGAAATCTTACTTTAGATGAACACATAAAAGAATAAAGATCCATCAAACTCCAATTCTTCAATACTTGGAAACTAGGGACAACCCTTAATCTGAAATGGCCACCCAAATCAATATTCTCAATCTAATTGATTATTAGTTAGAAGCAAATCAATGATGTGGAGTAATTTCAATATTGAAAAAAAAAATAGCTTTGTAAATTGCGATTCTTCAATCACACTCATGAAAAAATAAGACAAAGATCAAGGAGCAACTTTAGCTATAACTTCAAACAGATGTTTTGATTTGATTTCTTCCACACAGGTTAATGTCATCGAGTAATACTTTGACAAATAATCTTAGAAGAATAAAAATATTTAACCTCTTCCACATAGGTTAACATTATCAAGTAACATTTTGATAAAGTAACTTTGGATGAGAGTTAAAACTATTGACCTCTTCTACACAGGTTAAATATCTGAAAATACTCGAATACAGTCAAAATTCTTCATGGATTCCTCCAATAAAAGACATATCCACAAGGAAGCCTATATGGCAAGCTGGTAGTGGACAAGATACTCACCAGAAAGACCTTATAAAGGTAAGTGGTAGACAAAGTCTCGATAACCCCTAGAAGGCATGAGGGGAAGCAGTAGTTGATAAGGTCCTCACTAGAAAACTCCAAGAGAGCAAGTGGTTGATAGGGTCTCCACTCATCAAAAATCTCAGAAGACAAAAGCCTCAGAAGGTATATGTACATTTAAAATCTCAGAAGACAAAAACTTTAGAAGGTACAGGTATATTAAAAATCTCAGAAGGTATAGGCACATTAAAAATCTCAGAAGGCAAAAGTCTTAGAAGGTGTAGGTATACTAAAACTCATAAAAAGCAAAATCCTAAAAAAATACATGCATACCAAAAAATCTCAGGAAATATATATAAATAAAAATCCTTTCCAAGTTAAAGCCTAAAAAAGGATATATGATTACTATCGTCATTGATGGCAAAAATAGAAAATATATAACTTTATACTTGGGGCAAAGGACTTAATAAGCATAAAAGATAAAACTAAATTCTATGATAGTTGTTTATGCACCGCATATTTAGGACAGTTTTAACTTTTACTTAAAAAAAGAGAGAAAATGAAGGATCTCAGAATCACACTAGAGTCTGAATTTAAGATACGCATAGTCTAACTAGATCAGTTTCAATTTTCAGGACTTGGGAGAACTGAAGCCTGCGAGGGGGGTCGTGCACCGTCATAAAGGTTAGTGGAGGATTCCTGGATTTAGAGAAAGTTGGAAGAACCTGAAAGCACACTGGAACTTGAATTTGGGATATGTCCTAAGTCAAACCCGGGACCAAGGAGAGGAGCTGCTGGCGAGATCATGCAATCATATAGGTTAGTGGAGGCCATCATTTTCCCCATCCCACTTAAGGGTATTTATATTTGAAAATTGACTCATTTTCTTTTAAAAAAAAAAACACTCTTCATATTCTAAAATATATATACAAAAAAATTTCAACTTCTTAAAAAAAAAGAGAGAAAAAAAATTATTCATATTTTAAATATAAAATAACTCTTCATATTTCTCATTAAAAAAAACTCTTCATTTTCTAAATAAAAATCTCTTCATATTCCTCACTAAAAAAAACTCTTCATATTCCTCGGAATACTATAAATATGACCCCATTCTTGTCATGATGGAGGGGAGAGGGAGCTAGAAGCAAATCTGGGAGAAAACAATGAGAGAACTAGATGTTCGAAGTTCGTCATCACCAGTTGTCGCCATTCGTCAATTATCATACTACCACCAACCATCATAGTACTATGCTATTATAACATGATTCTGGAATTCCCATTATCAGGATTTCTCACATACAATATTGTAATTCCATTATTAAAAAAAATTTAAACTTTGTGCTTCAGAGCAGATATATAGTGGAGTATTTTTACTGGACTAGTCCGTAGTTTTCCCCCATCTTTCTAAGGTTTTTCATATAAAAATTATAGAGTTTTTTAATTTCATTTTCAACTATCTGTATGCGTATTAAATTTGACATAAAATTTTTTTCTACTG
This sequence comes from Cymbidium sinense, assembly GCA_021442155.1. Taxonomy (NCBI): domain Eukaryota; kingdom Viridiplantae; phylum Streptophyta; class Magnoliopsida; order Asparagales; family Orchidaceae; genus Cymbidium; species Cymbidium sinense. The sequence goes on from CM038232.1 coordinate 9,786,301, forward strand.
CTATTGATTTTTCGGCACTCAGGAAATATTTATATAAATATATGAATATTTGACTCATTTAATAAAAGTAAAACAAATTTTGAAGATTTCAAAATAATAATAATAATTAAAAAAATATTGGGAGAGTTGCTTATAAAAGGGCTCTGGTAGAACAAACAAAGACTACCTGAACTAATGGTAAGCGTGTCGTAGTGCGGAATCGCCTCGTCACATGCAAGTACTTGCTCGAAAAACTCTTCTCGGTGGTCTTTGAGGTCAACGGTCTATTGGCGTATGGGCGGCGCTCCGTTCGACCGATTCTGAACTCCGTCGAAGGTTAGGTTCATCGACTTCCCATGGCGGAATCGGTCAGCCAGCGGGTGATGGAGTACTTGGAGGCTTATGCTGTGGTTTGATCTTATAAGGCATGTGAGGTTGGGAAGGTGGTGAGTTTGGACTATGTTGGGCGGACCGGAAGAGATGGCCTGGAATTGTGGTGTGGAGCACAAAGCTCCGTGGAGAAGGAAGATGTACTGAGGTAATTTTAACTCAGAAAATAGTATTTATTTAATCCAAATTATGAATATAAATTTGATTTAAGTGATTGAAAGGCTTTATTTTTTAGCTATTAATTATAGCTCGAAAAAACAAGGCCTTGTTTGGGATCAATTTTGTTTTCTATTTTCTGTTTTTATTTTTCCGAAATATAAATATATATATATATAATAAATTTGTTTATCTATTTTATTATTTTTGTTTTCTATTTTAAACAGATTTATTTTTATTTTCAAAAATACTAAAAATATGTAAAATTTGTTTTCTTTATTTTTAAAAAACCATATCATACTATTCAGATATTTAAAGATTTGAATTTAAATTTTTTTATTTTTTTAAATTATATTATATAATATTATTCTTTTTAGTTAATTTAATCTTATAAGATTTATCTTGAGTGTAGGAAAATAGTAGATTAATTTTAATATATCATGTGTGTTTATATATATAATATAAATTTGAATTTATATATTAATTTTTGATTGATTCTAATAAAATTTAACTTGATTATATAATAATAGTAATTTAACCTTTTTCATCAATAATTATTATTTAAAATATATTTATATCTTTACATAAATTTTATCCATCTCATAGAATTTAAATATACGTAGATTTTTTATATTTTATGTTTATGCATCAACTCCTATAAATGAGTATTTTTTTTGTATTTTCAATATTTCAAATGTATCGATGTAGTTAATCTTGCAAGCAAACTTTTTTTAATTAGCATCGATGATCAAAATAATATTGTTCAAATTTCATAATGTTGAATTTGTAGCTTGTCAATTTTATTATGTGCAATTGAATGAACTATGAAATTCTTGTTTGATAGATTTTTATATTTGAATTTTTTATGATTCTTTTTTATGAGCAGTACTATTTGGGTTATTTAGGATAATTTAAATCTAATTTGTGCACATTTCACTTTATCGAGATTATTGCATTTGATTTGATTGAGCAATAGAATAGATATGTAAGTAAACATCCATCATCATCATTTAAATATTATTATTTTGCTTTATGTTAAAATAAGAAAACATCAAACATATTTTTATTTTATTTTAAAATTTTAAAAATAAAAAATAAAAAGTGGTACAAACTAACCCAAGTAATAATTAATTCATTGAAATTTTTAATAAACAATAACTAAACATATTTTTTATTTTTTAAAACAAAAAAATTCATAAAAGTAACAAACATATTTTTATTTTCACATAAAATAAAGAGAAAATAAAACAAAAAAACTGAAAGCAAAATTAAAGATAAAAAATAAAAATAAAAAATAGAAAGTGATTCAAAACAGCCCATAATAGTTAATAAATAATAAAATTATATTACTTAAAAATAAAACTAACATTATAATTATTGAATTTTAATAAAATCATTTAGAAAACAATAAAAAAGCTTTAGTTTCATTTCTTGGAAATAAAATTAAAATTTTTAAAATGATATTAAATAAATCTTGAAGAAAATAATTAAAGAGCACTTAAAATATTTATTTTAATTATATTCTATTAAAGGAGAATGAACGAGAAGATTTTCTTTTTAAATTCATATTCATAAACATAATAAAATATTTTAGTTATGAGACTAAAGGTAAAATCTGTCTCTCTCTCTCTCTTATATATATATATATATATATATATATATATATATATATATAATATCACTAATTTACGATCACCTTATTATATGATGATCAACTCATTTCCATGTAATCATATCTACAATCCTTAATGGTTCTTAAAATTTTAAGCAAAAAAAGATCCTACGACAATCTATCTTTTGTTTTTATTTTTATGTTATTTTTTATAGTTAGGAAAATATTAGAGAGTTTTTTAAGTATATATTTTTTTTATTTCAAAAAACAAATAGCATTATTTTTAAAATGCTCAAAACATATAAAAGATGTTTTGAGTGTTTTTTAAAATAATAAGTATAATTAAATTTGTTTTATTTTTAAGCAAAATAAAATAAAATAAAATAAGACACAAAATAAAAATAAAAAACAAAAGTGATCCCAAATGGTCCCTAAGGGCAGTTTGGGATCATTTTCTAACTATTTTTTTTTGTTTCCAATTTTGTTCTTATTTTATTTTTTTTTATGTGAAAAGAAAAATATGTTTGTATTTTATGATTTTTTATTTAAAATATTTAGTTATTATTTTTAAAAAATTTTAATGGAAAAAATAAAATAATGAAATTAATTATTACTCTAAAGGGTCTTGAGAACCACTTATTTTTTATTTTTTTAAAATTTTAAAATAAAATAAAAATATGTTTAATATTTTCTTATTTTAACATAAATAATAAAAAAAAAAATTTGGGGACACAAATAACGATAATGGATGTTGACCTACATATATGTTATATTGCTTAAATCGAATCAAATTGAATGAAATCGATGATCGATGAAAGTAATGTTAGATTTGAGTTATAGTCAAAATAACCCGAATAATACTCGTTCATAAAAAAGAATCACTTAGAAAAATTCAAAATGTAAAAAGTCTATCAAACAAGAATTTGCATAGTTCATTCAATTGCACATAATAAAACTGACAAGTTACAAATGTGACATCTTGAGATTTAAACAATATTATTTTAATCATCATCGATAGAACTTAAAATATCTTATTGCATGATAAACTACATTGATATATTTGAATCGTTAAAAATACAAAAGAAAGACACATATTTGTAGAATTTACACATGAAATGTAAAATATCTACGTGAATATTTATATTTTATTGAAAGATAAAATTTATGAAAAGATATAAATATATTTTAATTAATAATTATTGATAAAGTAAGTTAAATTAGTAAAAGTAATCTATTATTATTATATATTCAAGATAAATCCTGTTAGGTTAAATTAATTAAAAATAATAATATTACATAATATAATTTTAAAAAATAAAAAAAATCAAATTCAAATATTTAAAATTTGAAAAAGTATAGTGTTTTAAAATAAAGAAAAATAGGTTTTACATATTTTTATTTTTTGAAAATAAAAATAAATTTATTTAAAATAGAAAAATAAAAATAATAAAATAGATAAACAAACATATTTTTTATTTATTTTTCTATTTTTTTAAAATAAAAATAAAAAATAGAAAAAAAAAATTGATTCCAATGGGGCCTAAGTTTTGAATTTAGCTTTTGCAACCTTTCTACTTCTTGCGTTTGTATACTCATTACATTGTTGTCTAGTTTATCAAATTTTGCTTTCTAATCTTCACATTCTAACAATATTTTAATCCCTTAATAGACAATATGTTCACCATAATAGGAGCATGTAATGGACTTTGCGGTTCTTTGCTTAGGAAGGTTCGGTGGCCTCCTAATATCCCTAGCTTCCTTAGAATAAAGGCCCGAGGCCTTCAATGATAAGATGATCCACTCAATGGACTTAGCAAATATGAAAGCACGGTCTTGAGTTTGTCAAGGGAAAATGTATCATTGTAATCAGTTTTCTCAAATCAACTCGATGTCACCGTTGAATGTCTTAATGATATGATTATTGTTAGTATCATTATTAAAATTGTTAGAATACATCATGCATATGGATTGTAACATTTGGTGTTGGTATATGAAGACCATACAATAGTTCATTATACTAAACAATTATGAAGCATAGACTATGCACTTTGGTAGTACTCCACATGCACATAAAATGCATATACTTTATTCTTACTTTTCTTAAATTTGGACTTGTAGGTGCAGAAGTTCCTTGCACGATGGAACATAGTTGATTTATCTGCATGTGGTGTTTCATTAGGTTATTTCTACTCTCGTTTTTTAGAGCTACTCCTACCGAGGAGAAGGAATCATTCTAAGTCTCTTGGCAACATTGCTCTCTCCTTTAGTAAATGCTTTTCCTCCTCTTACAATTATTCTAAATTAAATATATAAATTAATATCTCACATTCATTTTTTTTAAAAATATAGAGGTAATTATAACTAAGTTTATTGAAATCTACATCAAGAAAACAACACCTATGGAGAAGTATAGAATTGTTTCCAGACCATAGCTTCTTTCAAGCAAGGAGTTCATCCTTATTTGCTTTATTGCCTGAAAAATTCTATGACATGCTGAAAAATAAGAGGATTGTTCTAAAATATTCAGAAACCTTTGAGTTTTGTTGGGATGGTATAATGAGACATATGTTTCAAAATATCATCCTTGCTCACAATGTAAGCATAAACCATACAAACTTTATTTAAATAATAATTATACTAAATTCTTAAAACATATGAATAAATTTATATTTTCAACATTTGTTTTACCATTTTGGAAGATTTAAAAAAAAACTATTTAAACTTAAATTGAATATAATAATTTCTGAAACTTTTAAAATTATGATAAATAGCTAAACCTTCCATGATAAACCCAAATATTGAATGAACAATTTAAAATCTCCTCGATTAATACTGTTTAAATTTGTTCAAATTAATAATAAACAAATTTGAAAGTTTTTTATTAAATATTAAAGGTTAAATGAACCAAATTTAAATATGATTTAACTCGTGTATTTATGATCATAAATAAACTCATTTTTTACTAGTTCAATGAGTAATTTGTTTATATTATTTAAATAAAATAGGATTGAATAAAATATTTTAATTATATATTTAAGGGTATCTATTATAACTTAATATTACTAGTATTTATTTCATTAATATCTTTTATTAACAAACTTATTAATTAACTCATCAGCCATCATTATCCACCATATGCAAGATGAAAATTAAACTTTGATCTAAGGGATGAGAAATTGCATGAGGAATTAGTACAAATTAATTTACTTCTCTTTTTTTTTTTTTTCATTTATTTTAAAAAATAAATTCTTGTCGACTGAAATCTCATCAAGCTATCAAGTTTTCTACATTAAAAAAAAAAAAAGTCGAAACAAAAGTTGAATACCTAATTTAATAAAAGTGATCAAACAATATAAATACCTAGTTTATAATTTGTTTGAGCATTTTGAGTTTTCAAATTAATTTATTTGCCATTAAAGAATATGTATATATTTAGTGCAATTTTTCTTGTTTATTTATTTCAATAAATTGATTTGTTAGTATTTATTTATATTAAATGATTATAAGAAAGTTTGGTCACGGTTTATATAATATTTTATTTAATTTGAGTAAAGAAATTATATATTAATTCTAAATTTATTAATTTTTTATTTGTTAAATTAATAAAATTATTTATTTATAACTAAATATAAAAGCGAAGTACTCATTTGGATTTTCAGCTTATTTATTAACCCGTTGAACTAATTCAATTAATGTAAATAAGCCAAGTATGATTAGTGAAAATTTTAAACAAGTCAAGTATGAACATGCATTTGATAGTTCAGCTAGCTCAAGCTCGAGTCAAATATGAACAACTTATAATATGATTGAATCAAGTCCAATTCATAATATACTCAGCTTGACTCAACTTCATTATAGTCATAACTATATTGGCACCTAAAGTGTGTTCATATATATAATTTAATCTACTTAAGAAAAAAAATAACATTTAGTCAAAAATTGATGCCAACCAAAAAATGATGATTAATTCCTAAATATTCTTAAAATATTATTAAAATTTTAGGATTAAGTCTCACATATGTTAAATTTCCACTCCTTTTTTTGGCGGAGAAAAAGAAAAAAGCATTATGTTTCTCCAACAATTTTTAATGAAGAGATCCTTAAACCATATATATTGTGTCATTGTGAACCTAATTAAATGTTAATTTCTTGGTTCTATTTTATGATTTTGACAATGATTTTATTGTTTTATCATGAATATCTATTATATTTAGCTTGACAAATCTCTTCTATTCTCATGGGACCATTAGTTGGTAATCATTTTCATGTAAATTCACTTATTACTTCTATTTTTAGACTCTAATTATTAGAAAGTAAAAAAATGGCATTTTTTAAAACGATCTTAAATGTCTTTTGAATTTATTGCAATAGAAAGATCTTTGATAAAACTAACTTTTAGTGGATAGCAACTTTTGTTATCATTATCTTGCTTGGGCATAGGATTCAAGTTTGTATAAAATATATCATAATATCAACAATGAAATAACACTATTATTAAATATTCTTACATATTGATTGTAATTTGATTATCGTCATAGAGATGAAGAGTTCAATCTCATAATGACAAATTTTCTTGTCTAACGTTATAAGTGTTGCAACATCAAAATATGAACCAAGTTGCTAAGGTTGACTGATAAGCCTCATATCATCGATGATGTATCTCTTCTTGATAACTTCACTCTAAAGTTATTCTCCCACCTCCCTCACTTCTTTAGGAAATTCAAGGGATCTATCTTATCACTCTTTCTAATCAAATTAATTGTGTAAAAGACATATTCAAGTAAATTTTTTATGATTCTATTAATGATCAAGACAAGTTAGTTTTGTTAATTCATTTACTAGATTTGATGATGATACTTCACCAAAGAACTTTGACTTTTTCACACAACATAGAAGCAAATATTGTGACAAGAGGAAAAAGAAGTATTTTTATTATACTAGATATTCTTTTAAATCCCTCGTATTGTACGATATGTTAAAATAGAAAAAAGGAGTACAGCAAGGCTTACCCTCTTTGTCTTTTTCTTACTTTTGATTGGCCTATATAGGTTTTGTTTTGTAATTAAAATAATTATTTAACTTTTAAAAAATGAATAAAGAAGTATAATATGAAGCAAATTATAAAAAAATTTAAGATTATCAACCTCAATATTCATTTTACAAGCACAACAACAAGCCTTTATCCCACTATGTGGGATCGGTTATGAATCCTTCCTCTCCATTGGGTGCATTATTAAATGTCATATTCTCATTTAATTCTAATAAAATATAGTCATTTTATATACTTCCTAATTAAGACTTTTTTAAGACTACCTATGCATTTCTTAACATAGATCTAAAGCATCTACTCTCTAATTGGGACATCAAAACCAATGTTTTATGTGAACAAACCATTTATGATGACTCTCTCTAATCTAATCTTCATTGAAAATACTCCAACCTTTTCATATATATATATATATATATATATATATATGTGTGTATGTATTATGTATGTATTTATCTTGCATTTTTTAGTTTAAGTGTAAATCCACTTATCCACAGTATTTTCATCTCGCAACATTTAGTTTTATACTTCTATTTCTTGTGGCTCTGCGATGAGCATCACAAATCTCACCACCATCTTCTAAAATTTTACATACCAAAAAAATGTGCAACATATGTGCATGGCACATGGGCCACACTAGCCACACTAGAGTGAGCACAAAGTTATTATACTAAAAAGGGCTATTATAGCACTAAATTGCAATAGTTAATAAAATTATTGCAAATCAAATATTTATTATTGTGATTATAATTGTTGCCATTCTACATTTATGCCCTCTTTCAAGGAAACATGATGAGGGAGCTAATATTTGAGGTGAGGGCAAAACAAAAATAGTGTTAATGATTATCATAGCATTGAGATTTGCATAAATTCAAATAATCTCTCTCTCTCTCTCTCTCTCTCTCTCTGTATGTATATATATATATATGTATATATATATATGCTTATATATATGCTATATATATATATATATAACACACATGCACAACACCTTTTAAAAGTAAATTAAAAGTAAATTATGTTATTCCCATCACTACTAAAATTGATTAGAACAAATAATCTTCATCATTTTATCAAGAGGGTTGTCACACAACCTGATATTATTTTTTTATTCCTACAACAAACTTAAAGAGATGTATCACTCCTTTTCAGATTTAAGCTCAACAAAATCATTAGGTCCATGACATGAACCAATTAGACAAAAACCCTTTTCTTTTAGGATTATAACCCATGTCCTTACAAAGTTGATCATTATAATATATTTGAATGATTCCAACACTTGATCTTCTATAATATTCATGACCATACTCTTTCATGTATTTATTCTATTTCTTCATATCTTCTTCCATCAATTTTATGCTCAGGAAATCCACCATTAAGAAAATGTGCCATATTGCCTTCAACTCCAAAGTAAATAAATTTGATGTGCTCTTTGAGTATCCAATTATTTCCATTTGTGAAATCCTCGGTTGAATGCATTCTATATAGTACATAAATGTGTTGATAAGATTATTCTTTTACTAAAATAATTCTTAAGCATACTATCAAAATTTAACTATAAAATAATTTTTTTGACATAGTTTTTCAATGTTATTGAATAAGCCTATTTAGTCATGCACCATAGGAGTGTAAGAAAGCTAAATTTTATGTTCATGTTTGCCTCATTAACTTATTAAGTTGAACATAGATGGTTGATAAACATAAAATTTATTGGTAAGTCAAATCTAAGTTATTAAATCTTTATATTATCTATCACATGTATGCACACACTAGTATAAATATATGAATATGAAAACCTATAATATACAAGATTATAAAGTATATGAATACATTAATATGTATAAGTGCACATTCAAACATGCAAATTACATATATGTAGGAACATAATCAAACTATTATCAAACCAAATAGGATCAACAAGGCCATGCTTCACTCATTAAATTAAATATATTAAATTATAAAACTAGTTTAACTTAAGCTAATTATCCGTCAAACACAAATAAGCTTTTTTAACTTTATGCACTTATTATAATAATATTTTAAGTTATATTTGAATATCTAATTAATCAATGTGAAGTATAACTATTAAGTGGAAAAATATTGTCTACGTGGCCCGTCACAATATTTTGAAATGAAAACGATTTAAAGACATTTCAAATTTTCTCATCACCCTTGAAGCCAACACCAAATATGACTATATCAGCCTTTAACGGTGCAGCTTCACCTTCCAATATTATACCATCCCTACAAAACTCAAAGCTTTTTGAATATTTTAGAACAATTCTCTTATTTTTCAGCATGTCATAGAATTTCTCAGGCAATAAAGCAACTAAGGATGAACTCATTGCTTGAAAGAGGCTATGGTCTGGAACTATTCTATACTTCTCCATAGGTCTTGTTTTATTGATGTAGATTTCAATAAACTTAGTTATAAACCACCTCTATATTTTTTTAAAAAATGAATGTGAGATATTAATTTATATATTTAATTTAGAATAATTGTAAGAGGGGGAATATCATTTACTAAAGGAGAGAGCAATGTTGCCAAGAGGCTTAGCATGATTCCTTCTCCTGGTCGTAGGAGTAGCTCAAAGCTGGGTAGAAGTAACCTAATGAAACACCACATGCTGATAAATCAACTATGTTCCATCATTTCGTTTGGACAATCATCATGCAAGGAACTTCCGCACCTACAAGTGCAAATTTAAGAAAAGTAAGAATAAAGTATATGAAACTTTATGTGCATGTACTACCGAGTGCATAGTCGTATGCTTGTTTAGTATAATGAACTATTGTATGATCTTCAAATACTTCAACACCAAATAAGCAACAATCCATATGCATGATGTATTCTAACAATTTTAATAATGATACTAACAATGATCATACCATTAATATCCATTGGCGACATCGAGTTGATTTGAGAAAGCGATTACAATGATACATTTTTCCTTGACAAACTCAGCAGTGACATTGCTTCTCATATTAGCTAAGTCCATTGAGTGGAAAACTAGGGATATTAGGGAGGCCACTTGATCCTTCTAAGCAAGAACTGTAAAGTCCATTATATGCTCCTATTATGGTGAACATATTGTCTATTAAGGGATTAAAATATTGATAGAATGTGAAGATTAGAAAGATAAATTTGATAAACAAGACAACAATGTAATGAGTATACAAAGCGTAAAAGTAGAAAGGATGCAAAAGCTAAATTCAAAACTTAGGCCCCATTGGAATCAATTTTTTGTTTTCTATTTTTTATTTTTATTTTAAAAATAGAAAAATAAGTAAAATATGTTTGTTTATCTATTTTATTATTTTTAATTTTCTATTTTTAAATAAATTTATTTTTTATTTTCAAAATACTAAAATATATAAAACCTATTTTTCTTTATTTTTAAAACACCATCATACTTTTCAAATTTTTAAAGATTTGAATTTGATTTATTTATTTTTTTAAAATTATATTATATAATATTATTAATTTTAATTAATTTAATCTCACAAGATTTATCTTAATATATAATAATAATAATAGATTAATTTTACTAATTTAACTTTCTTTATCAATAATTATTATTTAAAATATATTTATATATTTTCATAAATTTTATCTTTCTCATAAAATATAAATATACGTAGATATTTTACATTTCATGTGTATGCATCGACTCTACAAATATGTGTATTTCTTTTGTATTTTTAACGATTCAAATGTATCAATGTAGTTTATCATGCAATAAGATATTTTTAAGTAGTATCGACGATGATCAAAATAATTTTGCTCAAATCTCAAGATGTCACATTTGTAACTTGTCAGTTTTATTATGTACAATTGAATAAACTATGCAAATTCTTGTTTGTTAGATTTTTAAATTTTGAATTTTTCTAAGTGATTCTTTTTTATGAGCAGTATTATTCGTTGTTTATAACTCAAATTAATTTGTGCACATTACTTTCATCGATCATCGATTTCATTCAATTTGATTCGATTTAAGCAATATAATATATATGTAGGTCAACATCCATTATCGTCATTTGTGTCCTCAAACATTTTTTTTGCTTTATGTTAAAATAAGAAAATATCAAACATATTTTTATTTTATTTTAAATTTTAAAATAAAAAAAAGCAAAGTGACCGAAATAATTAATTTCATTATTTTATTTTTCCATTAAAATTTTTAAAATAATAACTAAATATTTTTTTAAATAAAAAATCATAAAAATATCAAACAAGTTTTTATTTTCACATAAAATAAAATAAAAAAAAAAAAAATTGGAAATAAAACAAAAATTGGAAACAAAAGCAAAAAATAAAATAGAAAATGATCCCAAACCCTTAGGGATCACTTTTATTTTATATTTTATATTTTGTCTTATTTTATTTTATTTTATTTTACTTAAAAATAAAACAAATTTAATTGCTTATTATTTAAAAAAAGACTCAAAGCATCTTTTGATGTTTTGAGCATTTTAAAATAATGTTATTTGTTTTTTAAAATAAAAATAAATATACATAAAAAAACACTCTAATAATTTCTTAACAAATATATTTTAAAATAACATAAAATGAAGATAAAAGATAGATTGTGGTAGGATCTTTTTTGCTTAAAATTTTCAAGAACCATTAAGGATTATAGATATGATTCTTGTACATTTTATCAATGAGTTGATCATCATATAATAAAATTGATTGTAAATTAGTGATATTATTTTTTTATGTTTTTTATATTTTTTTGTTTTTTTGGGAACTATAGGGAATTTTATTGCTCACAGAAAAAGGTTACAAGATCCTTAAGGGGATAAACTCGAGTCTACTCAAAGAGCTACAATCATCCTAAAGAGTAAATCCATTGTCTAAACACACAAAAAAAATGCAATACCCCAAAAAATATAGAGTAAAAGACACAAAGGAGCAAAAGCATAGCGCTTGCCAACAACGTAAATGATGAGAAGAAGAGTTACATCCAAAGGAAAAGCTTGATACACGCATGAAAAGAAAAAGACTCTACAAACAACTAGATGAGCAGTTAGCACCAATAAAATAGAAGGAGCTAAGTCTAAGTAATAAACATAAAGTTGGAAAGAAATAGTAGAATTTTAGAGGAGCTCCAAAACTTCACACCAACTTGGGGCGACCACATGTGCATCCAGTGATGAGGGATACAACACACATGCTACTACCAACCAAAGAAGAGAAGTAATCATCCACCCATCAAAGAAAACAAACCTATGGAAGCAGTCCCATCCATGAAATTATGTAAGATGAAATTGTATAACCAATGAAAAGAAATCCACAAAGTTTCAATGAGCGAAATGAAATCGCATTCTATATCAACGGTAGAGCCCATATAGTGCTATCAAATAAACAATCCACACCAATCCACCCAAGTTCCATAATACAATTAAAATGTAGCAAGCTCAGCAAGATAGGAAATAGCCTCAGGTTCAAAGAAGCTTAAATAAATACTACCATATATAAATAGATCAAGAAGAAAATAGTTTAAGAGTAAGTGGATATATCCATATAATAAGTCTAAGAAGGCATGATAATACAATGACTGAAAATCCCAAAACCATCTCAACACACCTGGCTCTTGAAAAATAGAAAAATTGCTAATCCAACTGCAGTGACCCCAATACACCAAACCAAAGAAAAGCATACACAACTCAGGGGACGGACCGAACTCCATATAGGCTTAGTAAAAGCTGGAATGCCTAAACAACAAGCGACTTACATACAAAGAAAAAAGGGAACCATTCCCGGATAATGAAAGAAGAAACTCTTGTCAAAGGGTGTGTAGACCATTCAAATAAATAGCAAGATAAACATTACATTGGTTAGGTATAAAGGCAAAATCAGCCTTGGAAAATAGCACTAACGACTGCTTAGGAATATTCAATAAACAATATATAGAAAATGAAACATATCATCATATTCCATATAAAAAAACTTCAATCCAATAAGCGGGTTATAACAAGAAACATTGATTTTCGATAAACAAGTTTCATCACTCTAAAGGGGAGGAAAGACCTCATCCAACCAATCGATTGAAACAAAAAGCAAAATTAAAGTTTACATGTTCTAACATAAGGCAAACCACTTTTATCTAAATTCACAAGCCCTCGTAATAAGGGAGGGATATTATCATAAGAGAATATATTCACCATAGAGGATTTTGCACCCCAATTAGCAAGAAAATCAGCACATGAATTTCCTTCCCTTCCGATAAATATGAAATATGATAATCAAGAGAAGCAAGAAGCCTCCTCGTGTGGTTAAGAAAATAGTAAACTTTAGCATTGCCATGAGCTCCGACTTTAATAAATTCAAAGGAGGAGAGCATCAATTTTAAACCATATTTTTTAAATCTTTTTGAATACATAACGATATACCATAATGCAAACCATAAAGTTCAGCAAAAGAACAAAAGCGGTCTTAAAGGAATAGCAATTATGATCATCTTATCTTTAAAGTCTCTTAAAATACCCCACAACCATAAAAGCCATTAGCAGATTCATCATTAACCTTAATGACATGATAATTGGGCTTTATCCAATAAATAGTCTTACAAATAAAATCAACCTCAGAAGATGGGAGGGAAATCCCAAAACAAGGGGCCAGATGCTTGACACCTTTGAAGCTAGAAGGAGGAAGAAGGTTAGCTTTATAAAGGGAGGTAATTTTACATTTGGTTCTAGCAATAACATGGTGAAAGTTCATAGGAATATCACTATGTTTAGCATCATTCTTTCCTACCGGATATACCATAGTAAAGTAATAGCGAACACATTTGATATATCCTTTGAGGAAAAGTATAGAAAATTATTTAAAAGGCAATATAGAAAGGGATCCATCAAATAGAAAAGTATTAAACATCTATCATACTAGTGCCGGACTTTAGCAATGGGGCCATTAGAAGACATGATCCATCCGGTTTCAATATGGAAGCAACATTGACATTTGGATGGAAGATGAAACCCTTTTTTTTTGGGAGAATGGCATCCACAAGAATGTAGTGTTTAAGGATAAGAAAGAACCAAAATGAGGAAGGGATAGAATTACTCTAGATCATAGAAAAACTAGAGAATCTTGACTTTTAAATCTAATAGCATGCCACACATCCTTAAAACAAAATCTCAGAGGAGGAATTGTTAAACAAGGTTTGATCACTCTCTTGGATGTTGGATTAATATTGAGGATTTTGATAATGATCACATTAGGTACATAGGAACCTAAATGAGCTATATCCCAAGATTCTGAGTAATGAAATGGCAAACCTTGAGCATGTCAATAAAGTGAGTATTGAATAATGAGTCAATAGAACCCACACCCTGCCAATTATCTTGCCAAAAGAAGGATGAACCAGAATTCACACCCCAGGAGATCATCTCCTCAGTGACCCACTTGATATTGCGAGTCTTCTCCACCTTTGGGGAATCCCCATTTTCAAAGAACAAATGAGGGGTGATTACTTACAATATTTGAGGATGAATTTTACCGGTAGCTTGCTTCTAAGATTTCACCACATTTTGTAAGAAAAGTATTTAATGGAATCAATATGAATTTCGACGCATAAAATTTTAAAATAATGCACATATATTATTTTACTTAATAAAATTAAATGTCTCAATAAGACAAGTTCAACGTCACTAAAATTGGGTCAAGTAGAGCCCAAATGAGCTTGAATTAAGCCTAAAGGATATACCTAAAACTTGAGATACTAATTGAATAGTCAAATGACTTCCAAATTTGGCGTACTTATAGTCAAATTGAATTTCGATGAGACAAATCCAACAAGCTCAAGATCACTCAAATCAAAGATCATTTGAATTATCAAATCACCAAAAATATTTATAATTAAATGAATCGATACAAATAGTTCGATGGAGTGTTTTGAGATTTTGGCTAAAATGATCAGAAAGTCCCTCTGAGAATTCTATAAATAGGACCCCATTCTTGTCATAATAGAAGGGAAAGAGAGCTAGAAAACTTGAGAGAAAATTGTGAGAGAACTAGAAGTTTAAAGTTAGTCATCACTATCATTGTCATCGATCGTCAATTGTGTGGTTGACTACCATCATTATCCAGCTTGTGTAGCTTTGTAACTCGAATTTTCGTGTTATTTCTTACATATAATCTTGTTATCCCATTATAAAGAAAATTTAATCTTTGTACTCTAAAGCAGATATATAGTGAAGCATTTTTTCTGGGCTAGGCCGTAATTTTTCCCTATTTCTAGGGTCTTTTCACGTAAAATTATAAAATTTTTTATTTTATTTTCAACTATCTGTATCGTACTAGATTTTCATACAAAGATAAAAGGCATCTTATTCTCTGCTAGTTTTTAGCAGTTGATGCCATCGTAGAAATATTTTGTTTACTTCTTCATAATTATTGATAATTTGACTTCATTATAAGAATATCACCATCGTATGATGGAAAAATCTTACTTTAGATGAACACATAAAAGAATAAAGATCCATCAAACTCCAATTCTTCAAGCTAATTGGAAACTAGGGACAACCCTTAATCAAAATGACCAACCAAATCAATATTCTCGATAATTGATTATTAGTTAGAAGCAAATCAATGATGTGGAGTAATTTCAATATTGAAAAAAATAGCTTTGTAAATTGCGATTCTTCAATCACACTCATGAAAAATAAGACAAAGATCAAGGAGCAACTTTGGCTATAACTTCAAATAGATGTTTTGATTTGATTTCATTCATGTATGTTATCGAGTAATACTTTGACAAATAATCTTAGAAGAATAAAATATTTAACCTCTTCCACACTAACATCATCAAGTAACATTTTGATAAAGTAACTTCGGATGAGAGTTAAAACTATTGACCTCTTCCACACAAGTTAAATGTCACTGAAAAATACTCTGACAAACAACTTCGGATAGGTCAAAAATTCTTCATGGATTCCTCCAATAAAGGCATATCCACAAGAAAGCCTATATGGCAAGGTAGTGGACAAGATACTCACCGAAAGACCTTATAAGGTAAGTGGTAGACAAAGTCTCCACGATAACCCCTAGAAGGCATGCGAGGAATCCAGGGGAGCGATAGTGATAAGGTCCTCACTAGAAAAACTTCAAGAGAGCAAGTGATTGATAGGGTCTCCACTCATCAAAATCTCGAAGATAAAAGCCTCATAAGGTACATGTACATTAAAAATCTCAGAAGACAAAAGCCTTAGAAGGTACAGGTATAGGCACATTAAAAATCTCAGAAGGAAAAAGTCTTAGAAGGTGTAGGTATACTAAAACTCATAAAAAGCAAAATCCTAAAAAAATACATGCATACCAAAAAATCTCAGGAAATATATATAAATAAAAATCCTTTCGAAGTTAAAGCCTAAAAAATGATATATGATTACTATTGTCATTGAGGACAAAAATTTTATAGAAAAATATATACCTTTTATACTTGGGGGCAAAGGACTTAATAAGCATAAAAGATAAAACTAAATTCTATGATAGTTGTTTATGCACCGCATATTTAGGAGACAGTTTAACTTTTACTTAAAAAAGAGAAAATGAAGGAACTTCGGAATCACACTAGAGAATTTGAGATACGCATCGTCTAACTAGATCAGTTTCAATTTTCAGGACTTGGGAGGCGGAAGCTGCGAGGGGTCATGCAGATCATAAAGGTTAGTGGAGGATTCTTGGATTTAGAGAAAGTTGGAAGAACACAGCACATTGGAACTTGAATTTGGGATCACGTCTTAACGGGTCAGTTTCAAACGGGACCAAGGCTGGGGCTGCGTGATCATGCAGATCATATAGGTCTGTGGAGGCCATCATTTTCCCCCATCCCATTAAGGGTATTTATATTTGAAAATTGACTCTTCATTTTCTTTTAAAAAGGGAAAAAACACTCTTCATATTCTAAAATATATAAACAAAAAAATTTCAACTTCTTAAAAAAAAAAAGAGAAAAAATTATTCATATTTTAAATATAAAAAAACACTTCATATTTCTCATTAAAAAAAAAAACTCTTCATTTTTTAAATAAAAATCTCTTCATATTCCTCACTAAAAAAAACTCTTCATATTCCTCATTAAAAAAACTCTTCATATTCCTCAGAATACTATAAATATGACCCCATTCTTGTCATGATGGAGGGGAGAGGGAGCTAGAAGCGACCTGGGAGAAAACTGTGAGAGAACTAGATGTTAGTTTAGTCATCACCAATTGTCGATCGGCGTCAATTGTCACCGACTACCACCAACAACCATCATAGTTCAACTACCGCTGCATAGCTATTATAACATGATTCTGAAATTCCCATTATCGAGTTTCTCACATACAATTTTGTAATTCGTTATAAAAAAAATTTAAACTTTATGCTTGAAGATATATAGTGGAGTATTTTTTTCTTTGGACTAATCAGTTTTCCCCATCTTTCTAAGATTTTTCATATAAAATTATAGAGTTTTTTTATTCCATTTTCAACTATCTGTATGGGTATTAAATTTGGCATAAAATTTTTTTATCTGCTATTGATTTTTCGGCACTCAGCAAATATTTATATAAATATATGAATATTTGACTCATTTAAAAGTAAAAAACAGAATTTTGGAAGATTTCAAAATAATAATAATAACTAAAAAATATTGGGAGAGTTGCTTATAAAGGTCACTGGTAGAACGAACCAACAAAGACTACCAACTGAACTAATGGAGTTGAAGCAGGTGCGCCATCGTGTGCGGGAATCACCTCGTCACATGCAAGTACACTTTCGCAGCTTCCGTCGGTGGTCTTGAGGTCAGCGGTCTATTGGCGTATGGGCGAAGCGCTCCGTTCGACCGATTCTGACTCCGTCGAAGGTTACGGTTCATCGACTTCCATGGCGGAATCGGTCACAAGCGCCGAACCACAAGCAGGTGATGGAGTACTTGAGGCTTATGCTCGCCGGTTTGATCTTATAAGGCATGTGAGGTTCAGGAAGAAGGTGGTGAGTTTGGACTATGTTGGGCGGATCGAGCTGATGGCCAGGAATTGTGGGGTGGAAAAGGCGGCCTTCGCGAACTGGCCGTGAGAAGGAAGATGTGGCTACTGAAGTAATTTTAACTCAGAAAATAGTATTTATTTAATCACGTAAATTATGAATATAAATTTGATTTAAGTGATTGAAAGGCTTTATTTTTAGCTATTAATTATAGCTCGAAAACACGAGGCCTTTGGGATCAATTTTTGTTTTCTATTTTCTATTTTTATATATATATATATATATATATATATATATATATATATATATATATATATATATAATTTGTTTATCTATTTTATTATTTTGTTTTCTATTTTAAAAAAATTTATTTTTTATTTTCAAAATACTAAAATATGTAAAATTTGTTTTCTTTATTTTTAAAAAACCATATCATACTATTCAGATATTTAAAGATTTGAATTTAAATTTTTTTTATTTTTTTAAATTATATTATATAATATTATTCTTTTTTAGTTAATTTAATCTAATAAGATTTATCTTGAGTAGGAAAATAATAGATTAATTTGAATTTATATATTAATTTTTGATTGATTCTAATAAAATTTAACTTGATTATATAATAATAGTAATTAAACCTTTTCATCAATAATTATTATTTAAAATATATTTATATCTTTACAAAAATTTTATCCATTTCATAGAATTTAAATATGCACGTAGATTTTTTACATTTTATGTTTATGCATCAACTCTATAAATTTGATTTTCAACTATCTATATCGTATTAAATTTGACATAAAATTTTTTTCTGCTATTGATTTTTTACAGTAAATATTTATATAAATATATGAATATTTGACACATTTAATAAAAGTAAAACAAATTTTGAAGATTTCAAAATAATAATAATTAAAAAAATATTGGGAGAGTTGCTTATAAAAGGGCTCTCGGTAGAACGAACAAACAAAGACTAACTAATGGAGTGCAGTGTCTGTGGAGTGCGGAATCAGCCTCGTCATGCAAGTACTTGCGAAAAAATCCTTGGTGGTCTTTGAGGTCACCGGTCTATTGGCGGCGTATGGCGGCAGCTCCGTTCGACCGATTCTGACTCCGTCGAAGGTTACCGGTTCATCGACTTCCCATGGCCAGGGAATCGGTCACCGAAGCGCCGAACCACAAGCAGGTGATGGAGTACTTGGAGGCTTATGCTCGCCGGTTTGATCTTATAAGGCATGTGAGGTTCGGGAAGAAGGTGGTGAGTTTGGACTATGTTGGGCGGACCGGGAAGAGATGGCGCTGGGAATTGTGGTGTGGAACAGTGGCGTCAACTGGCCGTGGAGAAGGAAGATGTGGTTACTGAGGTAATTTTAACTCAGAAAATAGTATTTATTTAATCACGTAAATTATGAATATAAATTTGATTTAAGTGATTGAAAGGCTTTATTTTTTAGCTATTAATTATAGCTCGAAAACAAGGCCTTGTTTGGGACCAATTTTGTTTTCTATTTTCTGTTTTTATTTTTATGAAATATAAAAAAATATATATATATAATAAATTTGTTTATCTATTTTATTATTTTTGTTTTCTATTTTTAAACAGATTTATTTTTTATTTTCAAAATACTAAAATATGTAAAATTTGTTTTCTTTATTTTTAAAACCATATCATACTATTCAGATATTTAAGATTTGAATTTAAATTTTATTTTTTTTTAAATTATATTATATAATATTATTCTTTTTAGTTAATTTAATCTTATAAGATTTATCTTGAGTGTAGGAAAATAGTAGATTAATTTTAATATATCATGTGTGTTTATATATATAATATAAATTTGAATTTATATATTAATTTTTGATTGATTCTAATAAAATTTAACTTGATTATATAATAATAGTAATTTAACCTTTTTCATCAATAATTATTATTTAAAATATATTTATATCTTTACATAAATTTTATCCATCTCATAGAATTTAAATATGCACGTAGATTTTTTATATTTTATGTTTATGCATCAACTCCTATAAATGAGTATTTTTTTTTTGTATTTTCAATATTTCAAATGTATCGATGTAGTTAATCTTGCAAGCAAACTTTTTTTAATTAGCATCGACGATGATCAAAATAATATTGTTCAAATTTCATAATGTTGAATTTGTAGCTTGTCAATTTTATTATGTGCAATTGAATGAACTATGAAATTCTTGTTTGATAGATTTTTATATTTGAATTTTATAAGTGATTCTTTTATGAGCGAAATTATTTGGGTTATTTATGATAATTTAAATCTAATTTGTGCATCACTTTCAGATTCTATTGCATTTGATTTGATTCGAGAATAGATATGTAAGTAAACATCCATCATCATCATTTGTATGCTCAAATATTATTTTGCTTTATGTTAAAATAAGAAAACATCAAACATATTTTATTTTATTTTAAAATTTTAAAATAAAAAAATAAAAGTGGTACAATAACCCTTAGAGTAATAATTAATTCATTGAAATTTTTTAATAAACAATAACTAAACATATTTTTTATTTTTTAAAACAAAAAATTCATAAAAGTAACAAACATATTTTATTTTCACATAAAATAAAGAGAAAATAAAACAAAAAACTGAAAGCAAAATTAAAGATAAAAAATAAAAAATAAAAAATAGAAAGTGATTCAAAACAGCCCATAATAGTTAATAAATAATAAAATTATATTACTTAAAAATAAAACTAACATTATAATTATTGAATTTTAATAAAATCATTTAGAAAACAATAAAAAGCTTTAGTTTCATTTCTTGGAAATAAAATTAAAATTTTAAAATGATATTAAATAAATCTTGAAGAAAATAATTAAAGAGCACTTAAAATATTTATTTTAATTATATTCTATTAAAGGAGAATGAACGAGAAGATTTTCTTTTTTAAATTCATATTCATAAACATAATAAAATATTTTAGTTATGAGACTAAAAGGTAAAAATCTGTCTCTCTCTCTCTCTCTATATATATATATATATATATATATATATATATATATATAAGTATAATATCACTAATTTACGATCACCTTATTATATGATGATCAACTCATTCCATGTACCATAGTAATCATATCTACAATCCTTAATGGTTCTTAAAAATTTTAAGCAAAAGATCCTACGACAATCTATCTTTTGTTTTTTATTTTTATGTTATTTTTTAAAAAAAATATTCGTTAGGAAAATATTAGAGAGTTTTTAAGTATATTTATTTTTATTTCAAAAAAAACAAATAGCATTATTTTTAAAAATGCTCAAAACATATAAAAGATGTTTTGAGTGTTTTTAAAAAAATAATAAGTATAATTAAATTTGTTTTATTTTTAAGCAAAATAAAATAAAATAAAATAAGACACAAAAATAAAAAAAAAAAAAACAAAAGTGATCCCAAATGGTCCCTAAGGGCAGTTTGGGATCATTTTCTATTTTCTATTTTTTTTTTGTTTCCAATTTTTTGTTCTTATTTTATTTTTGTTTTATGTGAAAAGAAAAATATGTTTGGTATTTTTATGATTTTTTATTTAAAAAATATTTAGTTATTATTTTAAAATTTTAATGGAAAAAATAAAATAATGAAATTAATTATTACTCTAAAGGGTCGCTTGAGACCACTTCATTATTTTTATTTTTTTAAAATTTTAAAATAAAATAAAAATATGTTTAATATTTTCTTATTTTAACATAAATAATAAAAAAAAAAAAATTTGGGGACACAAATAACGATAATGGATGTTGACCTACATATATGTTATATTGCTTAAATCGAATCAAATTGAATGAAATCGATGATCGATGAAAGTAATGTGCACAAATTAGATTTGAGTTATAGTCAAAATAACTTAGAATAATACTGTTCATAAAAAGAATCACTTAGAAAAATTCAAAATGTAAAAAGTCTATCAAACAAGAATTTGCATAGTTCATTCAATTATAATAAAAGAGTTACAAATGTGACATCTTGAGATTTAAGCAATATTATTTTAATCATCACCGATAGAACTTAAAAATATCTTATTGCATGATAAACTACATTGATATATTTGAATCGTTAAAAATACAAAAGAAAGACACATATTTGTAGGAGTCGATGCATACACATGAAATGTAAAATATCTACGTGCATATTTATATTTTATTGAAAGATAAAATTTATGAAAAGATATAAATATATTTTAATTAATAATTATTGATAAAGTAAGTTAAATTAGTAAAAGTAATCTATTATTATTATATATTCAAGATAAATCCTGTTAGGTTAAATTAATTAAAAATAATAATATTACATAATATAATTTTAAAAATAAAAAAATCAAATTCAAATATTTAAAAATTTGAAAAGTATGACCAGTGTTTTAAAATAAAGAAAAATAGGTTTTACATATTTTTAGTATTTTTGAAAATAAAAAATAAATTTATTTAAAAATAGAAAAATAAAAATAATAAAATAGATAAACAAACATATTTTTATTTATTTTTTCTATTTTTTCTATTTTTTTAAAATAAAAATAAAAAATTGATTCCAATGGGGCCTAAGTTTTGAATTTAGCTTTTGCAACCTTTCTACTTCTTGCGTTTGTATACTCATTACATTGTTGTCTAGTTTATCAAATTTTGCTTTCTAATCTTCACATTCTAACAATATTTTAATCCCTTAATAGACAATATGTTCACCATAATAGGAGCATGTAATGGACTTTGCAGTTCTTTGCTTAGGAAGGTTCAGTGGCCTCCTAATATCCCTAGCCCTTAGAATAAAGGCCCGAGGCCTTCAATGATAAGATGATCCACTCAATGGACTTAGCAAATGAGAAACCGTCCTGCGAGTTTGTCAAGGGAAAATGTATCATTGTAATCAGTTTTCTCAAATCAACTCGATGTCACCGTTGAATGTCGATATTAATGATATGATTATTGTTAGTATCATTATTAAAATTGTTAGAATACATCATGCATATGGATTGTCGCTTATTTGGTGTTGGAGTATATGAAGACCATACAATAGTTCATTATACTAAACAATTATGAAGCATCGACTATGCACTTTGGTAGTACTCCACATGCACATAAAGCTGCATATACTTTATTCTTACTTTTCTTAAATTTGGACTTGTAGGTGCGGAAGTTCCTTCGATGATTGTCCAGAAGAAAGCGATGGAACATAGTTGATTTATCAGCATGTGGTGTTTCATTAGGTTATTTCTACTCAGTCGTTTTTAGAGCTACTCCTACAGGGAGGAGAAGGAATCATTCTAAGTCTCTTGGCAACATTGCTCTCTCCTTTAGTAAATGCTTTTCCTCCTCTTACAATTATTCTAAATTAAATATATAAATTAATATCTCACATTCATTTTTTTTTAAAAAAAATATAGATTTATATTGAAATCTACATCAAGAAAACAACACCTATGGAGAAGTATAGAATTGTTTCCAGACCATAGCTTCTTTCAAGCAAGGAGTTCATCCTTATTTGCTTTATTGCCTGAAAAATTCTATGACATGCTGAAAAATAAGAGGATTGTTCTAAAATATTCAGAAACCTTTGAGTTTTGTTGGGATGGTATAATGAGACATATGTTTCAAAATATCATCCTTGCTCACAATGGAAGTAAGCATAAACCATACAAACTTTATTTAAATAATAATTATACTAAATTCTTAAAAACATATGAATAAATTTATATTTTCAACATTTGTTTTACCATTTTGGAAGATTTAAAAAATTAAAAACTATTTAAACTTAAATTGAATATAATAATTTCTGAAACTTTTAAAATTATGATAAATAGCTAAACCTTCCATGATAAACCCAAATATTGAATGAACAATTTAAAATCTCCTCGATTAATACTCGTTTAAATTTGTTCAAATTAATAATAAACAAATTTGAAAGTTTTTTATTAAATATTAAAGGTTAAATGAACCAAATTTAAATATGATTTAACTCGTGTATTTATGATCATAAATAAACTCATTTTACTAGTTCAATGAGTAATTTGTTTATATTATTTAAATAAAATAGGATTGAATAAAATATTTTTAATTATATATTTAAGGGTATCTATTATAACTTAATATTACTAGTATTTATTTCATTAATATCTTTTTATTAACAAACTTATTAATTAACTCATCATCATTATCCACCATATGCAAGATGAAAATTAAACTTTGATCTAAGGGATGAGAAATTGCATGAGGAATTAGTACAAATTAATTTACTTCTCTTTTAATTTTTTTTTTCATTTATTTTAAAAAATAAATTCTTGTCTGAAATCTCATCAAGCTATCAAGTTTTCTACATTAAAAAAAACAAAATTCGAAACAAAAGTTGAATACCTAATTTAATAAAAGTGATCAAACAATATAAATACCTAGTTTATAATTTGTTTGAGCATTTTGAGTTTTTCAAATTAATTTATTTGCCATTAAAGAATATGTATATATTTAGTGCAATTTTTTCTTGTTTATTTATTTCAATAAATTGATTTGTTAGTATTTATTTATATTAAATGATTATAAGAAAGTTTGGTCACAGTTTATATAATATTTTATTTAATTTGAGTAAAGAAATTATATATTAATTCTAAATTTATTAATTTTTTATTTGTTAAATTAATAAAATTATTTATTTATAACTAAATATAAAAGCGGTACTCATTTGGATTTTCAGCTTATTTATTAACCCGTTGAACTAATTCAATTAATGTAAATAAGCCAAGTATGATTAGTGAAAATTTTAAACAAGTCAAGTATGAACATGCATTTGATAGTTCAGCTAGCTCAAGCTCGAGTCAAATATGAACAACTTATAATATGATTGAATCAAGTCCAATTCATAATATACTCAGCTTGACTCAACTTCATTATAGTCGTAACTATATTGGCACCTAAAGTGTGTTCATATATATAATTTAATCTACTTAAGAAAAAAAATAACATTTAGTCAAAAATTGATGCCAACCAAAAAATGATGATTAATTCCTAAATATTCTTAAAATATTATTAAAATTTTTGGATTAAATCTCACATATGTTAAATTTCCACTCCTTTTTTTGGCAGAGAAAAGAAAAAAACTGTTATGTTTCTCCAACAATTTTTAATGAAGAGATCCTTAAACCATATATATTGTGTCATTGTGAACCTAATTAAATGTTAATTTCTTGGTTCTATTTTATGATTTTGACAATGATTTTATTGTTTTATCATGAATATCTATTATATTTAGCTTGACAAATCTCTTCTATTCTCATCAGGACCATTAGTTGGTAATCATTTTCATGTAAATTCACTTATTACTTCTATTTTAGACTCTAATTATTAGAGTACAGTAAAAAAATGGCATTTTGAAAGCGATCTTAAATGTCTTTTGAATTTAGCAATAGAAAGATCTTTGATAAAACTAACTTTTTTTGGTGGATAGCAACTTTTGTTATCATTATCTTGCTTGGGCATAGGATTCAAGTTTGTATAAAATATATCATAATATCAACAATGAAATAACACTATTATTAAATATTCTTACATATTGATTGTAATTTGATTATCTGTCATAGAGATGAAGAGTTCAATCTCATAATGACAAATTTTCTTGTCTAACGTTATAAGTGTTGCAACATCAAAATATGAACCAAGTTGCTAAGGTTGGTGATAAGCCTCATATCATCGATGATGTATCTCTTCTTGATAACTTCACTCTAAAGTTATTCTCCCACCTCCCTCACTTCTTTAGGAAATTCAAGGGATCTATCTTATCACTCTTTCTAATCAAATTAATTGTGTAAAAGACATATTCAAGTAAATTTTTTATATGATTCTATTAATGATCAAGACAAGTTAGTTTTTGTTAATTCATTTACTAGATTTGATGATGATACTTCACCAAAGAACTTTGACTTTTTCACACAACATAGAAGCAAATATTGTGACAAGAGGAAAAGAAGTATTTTTATTATACTAGATATTCTTTTAAATCCCTCGTATTGTACGATATGTTAAAATAGAAAAAAAGAGTACAACAAGGCTTACCCTCTTTGTCTTTTTCTTACTTTTGATTGGCCTATATAGGTTTTGTTTTGTAATTAAAATAATTATTTAACTTTTAAAAAATGAATAAAGAAGTATAATATGAAGCAAATTATAAAAAAATTTAAGATTATCAACCTCAATATTCATTTTACAAGCACAACAACAAGCCTTTATCCCACTATGTGGGATCGGTTACATGAATCCTTCCTCTCCATTGGGTCGTATTAAATGTCATATTCTCATTTAATTCTAATAAAATATAGTCATTTTATATACTTCCTAATTAAGACTTTTTAAGACTACCTATGCATTTCTTAACATAGGCGGAATCTAAAGCATCTACTCTCCTAATTGGGACATCAAACCAATGTTTTATGTGAACAAACCATTTATGACTCTCTCTAATCTAATCTTCATTGAAAATACTCCAACCTTTTCATATATATATATATATATATATATATATATATATATATATATATATATATATATATATATATATATATATATATATTGTGTGTATGTATTTATCTTGCATTTTGTCGTTTAAGTGTAAATCCACTTATCCACACGAGTATTTTCATCTAACATTTAGTTTTATACTTCTATTTTTCTTATACTCTACGATAGAGCATCACAAATCTCACCACCATCTTCTAAAATTTACATACCAAAAAAAATGTGCAACATATATTGCATGGCACATGGGCCACTAGCCACACTAGAGTGAGCACAAAGTTATTATACTAAAAAGGAGCTATTATAGCACTAAATTGCAATAGTTAATAAAATTATTGCAAATCCAAATATTTATTATTGTGATTATAATTGTTGCCATTCTACATTTATGCCCTCTTTCAAGGAAACATGATGAGAGGAGCTAATATTTGAGGTAGAGGGCAAAACAAAAATAGTGTTAATGATTATCATAGCATTGAGATTTGCATAAATTCAAATAATCTCTCTCTCTCTCTCTCTCTCTCTCTCTCTCTCTATATATATATATATATATATATATATATATATATATATATATATATATAGACACACACATACACACACACAGGCGCACACACACGCGTGCACAACACCTTTTAAAACTGTAAATTAAAAGTAAATTATGTTATTCCCATCACTACTAAAATTGATTAGAACAAATAATCTTCATCATTTTATCAAGAGGGTTGTCACACAACCACTGATATTATTTTTTATTCCCTACAACAAACTTAAAGAGATGTATCACTCCTTTTCAGATTTAAGCTCAACAAAATCATTAGGTCCATACATGAACCAATTAGACAAAACCCTTTTCTTTTAGGATTATAACCCATGTCCTTACAAAGTTGATCATTATAATATATTTGAATGATTCCAACACTTGATCTTCTATAATATTCATGACCATACTCTTTCATGTATTTATTCTATTTCTTCATATCTTCTTCCATCAATTTTATGCTCGGGAGCTGAAATCCACCATTAAGAAAATGTGCCAACCATATTGCCTTCAACTCCAAAGTAAATAAATTTGATGTGCTCTTTGAGTATCCAATTATTTCCATTTGTGAAATCCTCGGTTGAATGCATTCTATATAGTACATAAATGTGTTGATAAGATTATTCTTTTACTAAAAATAATTCTTAAGCATACTATCAAAAATTTAACTATAAAATAATTTTTTGACATAGTTTTCAATGTTATTGAATAAGCCTATTTAGTCATGCACCATAGAGTGTAAGAAAGCTAAATTTTATGTTCATGTTTGCCTCATTAACTTATTAAGTTGAACATAGATGGTTGATAAACATAAAATTTATTGGTAAGTCAAATCTAAGTTATTAAATCTTTATATTATCTATCACATGTATGCACACACTAGTATAAATATATGAATATGAAAACCTATAATATACAAGATTATAAAGTATATGAATACATTAATATGTATAAGTGCACATTCAAACATGCAAATTACATATATGTAGGAACATAATCAAACTATTATCAAACCAAATAGGATCAACAAGGCCATGCTTCACTCATTAAATTAAATATATTAAATTATAAAACTAGTTTAACTTAAGCTAATTATCAGTCAAACACAAATAAGCTTTTTTCGATAACTTTATGCACTTATTATAATAATATTTTAAGTTATATTTGAATATCTAATTAATCAATGTGAAGTATAACTATTAAGTGGAAAAATATTGTCTCATTGGCCCGTCACAATATTTTGAAATGAAAACGATTTAAAGACATTTCAAATTTTCTCATCACCCTTGAAGCCAACACCAAATATGACTATATCGACCTTTAGCTGATTCACCTTCCAATATTATACCATCCCTACAAAACTCAAAGCTTTTTTGAATATTTTAGAACAATTCTCTTATTTTTCAGCATGTCATAGAATTTCTCAGGCAATAAAGCAACTAAGGATGAACTCATTGCTTGAAAGAGGCTATGGTGCGGAACTATTCTATACTTCTCCATAGGTCTTGTTTTATTGATGTAGATTTCAATAAACTTAGTTATAAACCACCTCTATATTTTTTAAAAAATGAATGTGAGATATTAATTTATATATTTAATTTAGAATAATTGTAAGAGGGGGAATATCATTTACTAAAGGAGAGAGCAATGTTGCCAAGAGGCTTAGCATGATTCCTTCTCCTCGTCGTAGGAGTAGCTCAAAAATGGGGGTAAAATAATGAAACACCACATGCTGATAAATCAACTATGTTCCATCATTTCGTTTGGACAATCATCATGCAAGGAACTTCGCACCTACAAGTGCAAATTTAAGAAAAGTAAGAATAAAGTATATGAAACTTTATGTGCATGTGGAGTACTACCGAGTGCATAGTCGTATGCTTCATAATTGTTTAGTATAATGAACTATTGTATGATCTTCAAATACTTCAACACCAAATAAGCAACAATCCATATGCATGATGTATTCTAACAATTTTAATAATGATACTAACAATGATCATACCATTAATATCAAGCATTGACATCGAGTTGATTTGAGAAAAGCGATTACAATGATACATTTTTCCTTGACAAACTCAGCAGTGACATTGCTTCTCATATTAGCTAAGTCC
Organism: Cymbidium sinense; assembly: GCA_021442155.1. Taxonomy (NCBI): domain Eukaryota; kingdom Viridiplantae; phylum Streptophyta; class Magnoliopsida; order Asparagales; family Orchidaceae; genus Cymbidium; species Cymbidium sinense. The sequence continues at coordinate 9,815,640 of CM038232.1, forward strand.
ATTGAGTGGAAAACTAGGGATATTAGGAGCCCATCCTTCCTAAGCAAAGCTGTAAAGTCCATTATATGCTCTATTATGGTGAACATATTGTCTATTAAGGGATTAAAATATTGATAGAATGTGAAGATTAGAAAGATAAATTTGATAAACAAGACAACAATGTAATGAGTATACAAGCGTAAAAAAGTAGAAAGGATGCAAAAGCTAAATTCAAAACTTAGGCCCCATTGGAATCAATTTTTTTTTCTATTTTTTATTTTTATTTTAAAATAGAAAAAATAAGTAAAAATATGTTTGTTTATCTATTTTATTATTTTTAATTTTCTATTTTTAAATAAATTTATTTTTATTTTCAAAATACTAAAATATATAAAACCTATTTTTCTTTATTTTTAAAACACCAGTCATACTTTTCAAATTTTAAAGATTTGAATTTGATTTATTTATTTTTTTAAAATTATATTATATAATATTATTAATTTTAATTAATTTAATCTCACAAGATTTATCTTAATATATAATAATAATAATAGATTAATTTTACTAATTTAACTTTCTTTATCAATAATTATTATTTAAAATATATTTATATATTTTCATAAATTTTATCTTTCTCATAAAATATAAATATGCATAGATATTTTACATTTCATGTGTATGCATCGACTCTACAAATATGTGTATTTCTTTTGTATTTTTAACGATTCAAATGTATCAATGTAGTTTATCATGCAATAAGATATTTTTTTAAGTAGTATCGACGATGATCAAAATAATTTTGCTCAAATCTCGATGTCACATTGTAACTTGTCGGTTTATTATGTACAATTGAATGAACTATGCAAATTCTTGTTTGTTAGATTTTTAAATTTTGAATTTTTCTAAGTGATTCTTTTTTTATGAGCAGTATTATTATTCGGTTGTTTTTATAACTCAAATTAATTTGTGCACATTACTTTCATCGATCATCGATTTCATTCAATTTGATTCGATTTAAGCAATATAATATATATGTAGGTCAACATCCATTATGTCATTTGTGTCCTCAAACATTTTTTTTGCTTTATGTTAAAATAAGAAAATATCAAACATATTTTTATTTTATTTTAAAATTTAAAAAATAAAAACACAAAGTGGTAAGAGACCCTTAGAGTAATAATTAATTTCATTATTTTATTTTTCCATTAAAATTTTTAAAAATAATAACTAAATATTTTTTTAAATAAAAATCATAAAATATCAAACAAGTTTTATTTTCACATAAAATAAAAATAAAATAAAACAAAAAATTGGAAATAAAACAAAAATTGGAAACAAAAGCAAAAAATAAAAATAGAAAATGATCCCAAACTGCCCTTAGGGACCATTGGGGATCACTTTTGTTTTATTTTATATTTTAATGTTCTTATTTTATTTTATTTTATTTTACTTAAAAATAAAACAAATTTAATTGTGCTTATTATTTAAAAAAAAAGACTCAAAGCATCTTTTTGATGTTTTGAGCATTTTTAAAAATAATGTTATTTGTTTTAAAATAAAAATAAATATACATAAAAAACACTCTAATAATTTCTTAACAAATATATTTTAAAAATAACATAAAATGAAGATAAAAGATAGATTGTGGTAGGATCTTTTTTGCTTAAAATTTTCAAGAACCATTAAGGATTATAGATATGATTCGTGGTACATGCAATGAGTTGATCATCATATAATAAGGTGATTGTAAATTAGTGATATTATACTTTTTATGTTTTATATTTTTTTTTTTTTGTTTTTTTGGGGAACCCATATAGGGGAATTTTATTGCTCCACGAGAAAAAAGGTTACAAGATCCTTAAGGGGATAAACTCGAGTCTACTCAAAGAGCTACAATCATCCTAAAGAGTAAATCCACTGTCTAAGTACAACCCACACAGCAAAAAAAAATGCAATACCCCAAAAAATATAGAGTAAAAGACACAAAGGACAAACCATAGCGCTTACAACAGTAAATGATGAGCGAAGAAGAGTTACATCAAAGGAAAAGCAGCTTGATACGCATGAAAAGAAAAAGACTCTACAAACAACTAGATGAGCAGTTAGCACCAATAAAATAGAAGGAGCTAAGTCTAAGTAATAAACATAAAGTTGGAAAGAAATAGTAGAATTTTAGGAGCTCAAAACTTCACACCAACTTGGGGCGCCACATACATGTGCATCCGGTAAAGGAGGGATACAACACACATGCTACTACCAACCAAAGAAGAGAAGTAATCCACCCATCAAAGAAAACAAACCTATGGAAGCATCTATCCATAGGAAATTATGTAAGATGAAATTGTATAACCAATGAAAAGAAATCCACAAAGTTTCAATGAGAAATGAAATCCGCATTCTATATCAGCGTAGAGCCCATATAGTGCCAACAGCTATCAAATAAACAATCCACACCAATCCACCCAAGTTCCATAATACAATTAAAATGTAGCAAGCTTAGCAAGATAGGAAATAGCCTCCAGTTCCAAAGAAGCTTAAATAAATACTACCATATATAAATAGATCAAGAAGAAAATAGTTTAGCAGTAAGTGGATATATCCATATAATAAGTCTAAGAAGGCATGATAATACAATGGTGAAAATCCCAAAACCGATCTAACACACCCACAACAGGGGTGCTGAAAAATAGAAAAATTGCTAATCCAACCTGCAGGCAGCCCCAATACACCAAACCAAAAGAAAAGCATACACAACTCCGAGGACGGACAGACCGAACTCCATATAGGCTTAGTAAAAACTGGAATGCCTAAACAACAAGCAGCTTACATCCGACAAAGAAAAAAGGGAACCATTCCCAGATAATGAAAGAAGAAACTCTTGTCAAAGGGGTGTGTAGACCATTCAAATAAATAGCAAGATAAACATTACAGTAGTTAGGTATAAAGGCAAAATCAGCCTTGGAAAATAGCCCTAACGATTGCTTAGGAATATTCAATAAGCCCACAATATATAGAAAATGAAACACCATATCATCATATTCCATATAAAAAAACTTCAATCAATAAGCGGTTATAACACCCAAGAAACATTGATTTTGATCGAAAACAAGTTTCATACGCTCTAAAGGGGAGGAAAGACCTCATCCAACCAATCGATTGAAACAAAAGCAAAATTAAAAGTTTACATGTTCTAACATAAGGCAAACCACTTTTATCTAAATTCACAAGCCCCTGTAATAAGGGAGGGATATTAACATAAGAGAATATATTCACCATAGAGGATTTTGCACCCCAATTAGCAAGAAAATCAGCACATGAATTTCCTTCCCTTCCCGATAAATATGAAATATGATAATCAAGAGAAGCAAGAAGCCTCTCGTGTGGTTAAGAAAATAGTAAACTTTAGCATTGCCATGAGCTCCGACTTTAATAAATTCAAAGGAGGAGAGCATCAATTTTAAACCATATTTTTTTAAATCTTTTACGAATACATAACGATATACCATAATGCAAACCATAAAGTTCAGCAAAAGAACAAAAGCAGGTCTTAAAGGAATAGTAGCAATCATCTTATCTTTAAAGTCTCTTAAAATACCCCCACAACCATAAAAGCCATTAAGATTCATCAGTATTAACCTTAATGACATGATAATTGGGCTTTATCCAATAAATAGTCTTACAAATAAAATCAACCTCGAAGATGGGAGGAAATCCCAAAACAAGGGGCGGATGCTTGACACCTTTGAAGCTAGAAGGAGGAAGAAGGTTAGCTTTATAAAGGGAGGTAATTTTACATTTGGTTCTAGCAATAACATGGTGAAAGTTCATAGGAATATCACTATGTTTAGCATCATTCTTTCCTACCAGATATACCATAGTAAAGTAATAGCCAGAACACATTTGATATATCCTTTCGAGGAAAAGTATAGAAAATTATTTAAAAGGCAATATAGAAAGGGATCCATCAAATAGAAAAGTATTAAACATACTATCATACTAGTGCCGGACTTTAGCGACAATGGGGCCATTACGAAGACATGATCCACGGTTTCAATATGGAAGCAACATTGACATTTGGATGGAAGATGAAACCCTTTTTTTTTTAGGAGAATGGCATCCACAAGAATGTAGTGTTTAAGGATGCCAAGAAAGAACCAAAATGAGGAAGGGATAGAATTACTCTAGATCATAGAAAAACTAGAGAATCTTGACTTTTAAATCTAATAGCATGCCACACATCCTTAAAAACAAAATCTCCAGAGGAGGAATTGTTAAACAAGGTTTGATCGACTCTCTTGGATGTTGGATTAATATTGAGGATTTTGATAATGATCACATTAGGTACATAGGAACCTAAATGAGCTATATCCCAAGATTCTGAGTAATGAAATGGCAAACCTTGAGCATGTCAATAAAGTGAGTATTGAATAATGAGTCAATAGAACCCACACCCAGCCAATTATCTTGCCAAAAGAAGGATGAACCAGAATTCACACCCCAGGAGATCATCTCCTCAGCAGCCCACTTGATATTGCAGAGTCTTCTCCACACTGGGGAATCCCCCATTTTCAAAGAACAAATGAGGGGGTGATTACCCTTACAATATTTGGCGAGGATGAATTTCGACCAGTAGCTCTGACTGCTTCTAAGATTTCACCACATTTTGTAAGAAAAGTATTTAATGGAATCAATATGAATTTGACCACATAAAATTTTAAAATAATGCACATATATTATTTTACTTAATAAAATTAAATGTCTCAATAAGACAAGTTCAACGTCACTAAAATTGGGTCAAGTAGAGCCCAAATGAGCTTGAATTAAGCTTTAAAGGATATACCAAAACTTGAGATACTAATTGAATAGTCAAATGACTTCCAAATTTGACGTACTTATAGTCAAATTGAGCGGCTCGATGAGACAAATCCAACAAGCTCAAGATCACTCAAATCAAAGATCGTTTGAATTATCAAATCACCAAAAAACTATTTATAATTAAATGAATCGATACGAACAGTTCGATGGAGTGTTTTGAGATTTTGGCTACAATGATTAGAAAGTCCCTCTGAGAATTCTATAAATAGGACCCCATTCTTGTCATGATAGAAGGGAAAGAGAGCTAGAAAAAAACTTGAGAGAAAACTGTGAGAGAACTAGAAGTTTAAAGTTAGTTATCACTATCATTGTCATCGATGCGTCAATTGTGGTTGACTACCACCAAATCATTCTGTCCAACTACCAGCTGTAGCTGTTGTAACCTTATTATGGAATTTCTGTTGTCAGGATTTCTTACATATAATCTTGTTATCCCATTATAAAGAAAATTTAATCTTTGTACTCTAAAGCAGATATATAGTGAAGCATTTTTACTGGGCTAGGCCCCGTAATTTTTTCCCTATTTCTAGGGTCTTTTCACGTAAAAATTATAAAATTTTTTATTTTATTTTCAACTATCTGTATGCGTACTAGATTTTCATACAAAGATAAGGCGTGCAGTCTTATTCTACGCTAGTTTTACGCGCATGAGTTTGATGCCATCTGTAAGAAATATTTTGTTTACTTCTTCATAATTATTGATAATTTGACTTCATTATAAGAATATCACCATCAGTATGATGGAAAAATCTTACTTTAGATGAACACATAAAAGAATAAAGATCCATCAAACTCCAATTCTTCAATGTAATTGGAAACTAGGGACAACCCATGTCGAAATGACCAACCAAATCAATATTCTCGATATCTAATTGATTATTAGTTAGAAGCAAATCAATGATGTGGGTAATTTCAATATTGAAAAAAATAGCTTTGTAAATTGCGATTCTTCAATCACACTCATGAAAAAATAAGACAAAGATCAAGGAGCAACTTTGGCTATAACTTCAAATAGATGTTTTGATTTGATTTCATTCACACAGGTATGTTATCGAGTAATACTTTGACAAATAATCTTAGAAGAATAAAAATATTTAACCTCTTCCACACAGGTTAACATCATCAAGTAACATTTTGATAAAGTAACTTCGGATGAGAGTTAAAACTATTGACCTCTTCCACAAGTTAAATGTCACTGAAAAATACTCTGACAAACAACTTCGGATAGGTCAAAAATTCTTCATGGATTCCTCCAATAAAGGCATATCCACAAGAAAGCCTATATGGCAAGTGGTAGTGGACAAGATACTCACCGAAAGACCTTATAAAGGTAAGTGGTAGACAAAGTCTCCAGATAACCCCAGAAAGGCACGAGGAATCCAGGCGATAGTGGATAAGGTCTTCACTAGAAATACTCCAAGAGAACAAGTGATTGACAATGTCTCAACTCATCAAAAACCTCAGAAGACAAAGACCTCAGAAGGTACGTGTCCATTAAAAATCTTAGAAGACAAAAACCTTAGAAGATACAGATATATTAAAAATCTCAGAAGGTATAGGCACATTAAAATCTGGAA